>NMRB01002173.1:109160-120947 GCA_002633025.1 Notospermus geniculatus | reverse complement strand
ACAAACTGAATTGCACAATATTTTGTGCTTGTTGTGGTACAGGCTGCTGCCAGAAAAAAAACAAATTAGTTTCCATGAAATAACTGTGTTCAAAGAACTAGTATTCTCTACAATTAGAATGAATGAACATTACTCATGACCATATAGGGAAGGGTTAGAAACAGGTAAATAAAATTGATTACACTACACTATGTTACAACATGTGAACTGAATAATGACTAATCAACCTTCTATTTGGTTTCAATGGATTCCTTGCCCCCCAGAACCTGTGTCTAGACACCAAAATTATCAGCCTATGTTCAATATGAAAGAAGTTGCGACCAGTTTCATGTAATGGCGGCCATCTTGGACGCCATCTTTGATTGTTGGAGGTGTATTCTGAAAAGGGAAATACATGTAGTCTTAATGGATCCCTTGAACTCCAAAACCTATGTCTAGACAGCAAAATAATCATTTTATGGCGAATATGAAAGAAGTTACGACCAGTTTTATGTAATGGCGGCCATCTTGGACGCCATCTTTGATAGTTGGAGGTGTATTCTGACAAGGGAAGTAGTCTTAATGGATCACTTGAACCCCAAAACCTATGTCTAGAACCTTTGCCCCCCAGAACCTGTGTCTAGACACCAAAATTATCAGCCTATGTTCAATATGAAAGAAGTTGCGACCAGTTTCATGTAATGGCGGCCATTGTGGACGCCATCTTTGATTGTTGGAGGTGTATTCTGAAAAGGGAAAAACATGTAGTCTTGATGGATCCCTTGAACTCCAAAACCTATGTCTAGACAGCAAAATAATCATTGTATGGCGAATATGAAAGAAGTTATGACCAGTTTTATGTGATAGCGGCCATCTTGGACGCCATCTTTGATTGTTGGAGTGAATTCTGACAATGGAAGTAGTCTTAATGGATCACTTGAACCCCAAAACCTATGTCTAGACAGCAAAATAATCATTGTATAGTGAATATGAAAGACGTTATGACCAGTTTCATGTAATGGCGGCCATCTTGGACGCCATCTTTGATTGTCGGAGGTGTATTATGACATTGGAAATGGTCTTAATGGATCCCTGGAATCCCAAAACCTATGTCTAGTCACAAAAATAATCATTGTATGGTGAATATGAAAGAAGTTATGAATAAAGTTCATGTAACGGCAGCCATCTTGGATTTACAGTTACGTAATATTTTACCGACATTGAAAATGGTCTTATTGGATTCCTCGACCTCCAAAACCTATGTCTAGACACCAAAATTATCAGCCTGTGGTAAATACGAAGGAAGTTATGACTGATTTCATGTAACAATGGCCATCTTGGACGCCATCTTGGATTTCTCAAAATGCTCAAGGGTGACCGGAGTCCACCCGGTGGAATCCTAAAACTGACCCCCAGGGCTACTCAAATCCATCGAAAAAAAAACTATATAAAATATTTCCAGGTTCAGTGAAAAAAACCCATTTGGCTGCCGGACTATAAGGAACGTTCTAAAATACGACCCTATATGCATTAGAGCTCTGCCTGCAGTTTTTTCATTGTGTGCTGAAAGTTAGGTCTTGATTCTTTGAAGTACGTATCTGGCAAGAATTTTGGGGAGCATGACGAGGCTATGAGACCTCTGCCTGCACAGTCCTAACACTTTGAAAATGTCGTAAAATTCAATACTGTGAGGCGTTAATTACTTTAACTTTTGTAGTGGATTTCAGTGTTTAACGGATTTTATTCACCATTTTGATCATGTATTAGGGTTACAGTACATGTTATTGGTATGAAATGTTTCCCAATCAGCAAAGCTGCCATTCACCAACTACTGATTGATGTTAGGTGACACCTTTGTATTATAGGCCAGTGTTCTTGTGTGCAGGCCTACACACTCAATGTTTAAGTATATTTACGCAAAATCATAGGCCTTATCAGACTTATGACACCAGCACCACTTTGCTTTATGGCTAACGTGATCTTTGCAAACATGATAAACTTCCTTTTCACATTCTTTATGTTAGAAAGTCAGGCTTTTGTACTCGTCAGTTAATATTAACCTTGACGGTCAAGTTGTACAATTATGTTATCAACCTTTGAAGGTCTTAGGCAGTTAATTAGTGGAATAAAACTGTTTTAATATTAAAAACTTCATTTCTTTAAAATCAGACCAAATAAACATCCTTATAAATAGGTTACTTGCATGCGCTCATGCTGAACAATCTTAAAGACACAATTTTTTAGGATACAGGGGTTATTCGCGTGCAAATCAATTCCAAATCAATTTCAAATCAATTCCAAATCGATTCAAATTCTAATTCCAAATCCAAATCCAATTACAATTACAATTCCAAAATTCAAATCACTTCAAATCAATTCAAATCAATTCCGAATCAATTCCATATCAATTCCAAATCAATTGCAAATCAATTCCAAAAAAAAATCCAAAAAAATTCCGAATCAATTCCAAAAAATTCCAAAAAAAATTCCAAATCTTCCAAATCAATTCCAAAAAATTCCAAAAAAATTCCAAATCCATCCCAAATCAAATCCAAATCANGTTACGTAATATATTACCGACACTGAAAATGGTCTTATTGGATTCCTCGACCTCCAAAACCTATGTCTAGACACCAAAATTATCAGCCTGTGATAAATACGAAATAAGTTATGACCGTTTTCATGTAACAATGGCCATCTTGGACGCCATCTTGGATTTGTACAACCACAAGAACGCAAAATGCTCAAGGGTGGCCGGAGTCCACCCGGTGGAATCTTAAAACTGACCCCCAGGGCTACTCAAATCCATCGAAAAAAAAACTATATAAGACATTTCCAGGTTCAGTGAAAAAAACCCATTTGGCTGCCGGACTATGCCATTTCGATCAGAAACCACGGAGGAGTTCGTGTTCGAAGTTAAGGTGCCACCGTCAATTATAATATAGATTGTTTGTAGGCCTACACAGGTTCTTGTGGTTAGATAAAGGACCACAAGTCCTTACACACTTTACTGCGAATGTAGAAAAACTTTCTCTACATTGTCAGTAAAGTGTGTAAGGACTGTGTGGTCCTCTACAATGCCATATCTAACCGCAAGAACCTGTGTGTGTGTGTGTGTGTACGTGCGTGGGCCATGTGTGGGTGGTCAGGACCGTTTATTAACGTTAGTGCCTGAAGGAAACTGTAAAAGAACCTGGGGATTCCCGGTTTCATGGGAATGCCAAGATTTCGCATATATTAACCATATTTGGTAGTGGTATGGAGCACTCCTGGTGGCAAGTGAGGAACTAATGACGATGGTATATGGAAAAATCCTTGACCCTTCTGTATTTACATAGATGATTTACTTAGTCGTCAGAGCCCATATTCATAAAACTACTTAAGTCTAAGTGTCACACTTATCCTTTGTTCAACACAAAAGATAAGTATCACACTTTGAGTTAAGTATGTTTATGAATACCGGTCCTGGAGTCTTCTGGGTGCGGGTCTTACATCGGGAACACTTTCATGGGGGTCTTCGCCTACGCTGATGACATCGCCCTTTTATCACCAACTAGACAGAGCCTACGTAAGCTTTTAACTACATAACTATATATTATAACTATAGTTTTCTGATGAGTATCACGTGAAATTTAATCCTGATAAGAGCCAATTAATGTACGTCGGTAACGATTTTGATGACCAATCACCTCTTGCACGGGACGGGCAGGTAATTAGGATCGTCGACCGAGCCTCCCATGTCGGTCATGTCGTCGACGAAGACGTCCATGTTAGCGTTCTCGATAATGCCATCAACGAAATGTATGCAAAGGGGCAATTCTCCGGTAACGGAATTAGAAATCAGAGCGAAATTTAGTCATATTTTTTGCTCCCGCCCTTATCTGGCAAATAGGACGGGTACGAAATCAGTCATATCCTGCACATATCAGCCCAAAATATTTTTGAGCAGGTTCAAACCCAGTCTACAATTCAAGCTGAAGGAGCAGTGTTGCCCACTTTTGTCGGTAACGGAATTAATCAGAGAGGCAGTGCAAAAGCAGTCACCAACTTTTAAAAAATTCTTACACGATACCCGCAGAACGTATGATTACACTAACAGTATGATAATACAGCTTAGGTTGTCAGTTCTCAGTTCAGATATTTTAAGATTTGGTGACGGTTAAAACCGTCACCAAATCTTTCCACATGTAAGAGAAATTAACATTTCTAAAAACAGTGTGTGGCAACGGAATTACAGTAACGGAATTACAAAAAAATTACATGTACTTCTGAAAAGAAGGCTTCAAAGTCATATTTATCCCAACTGTATTGTGTTGTATTTGTCCATTTTTCCTCAATAAGATCTTGTAGATGTGAAATCAACCAAAACGCCATGGTTTTCATGGACGTAATCTGACCTACGGGGGGCTAAAGAAGGGTACCAAAACAAGGTCATGTCATGACATTCTGTGCAAAAAAACATGAATTTTAATTTTCATAAATTTATCTTGCCTTATAACTGAAAATACTTCACATTATAATTATGGCCTCCACACACCTCACGGTGGGAAGGACATATTGGTTCGCAGGATTTCTTTCTTTCTTTCTTTCTTTCTTTCTTTCTCTCCAATTTTCACATTCCCGGCACGGTTTTGCAAAAACCACTGAACGGATCGCGCTCAAACTTCATCACAGGCAGCAATATGATTGTTGCCAGGTCTGAAAGGCTGGAATTTTACATACTTCCATTATTAACCGATTTTGGGGCGATTTTTAATGAAAAATTCGCCGGCTCGCTGAGATCGTGACGCAGTCAACAACCATGACGTCGCCCCCAGCAACACAGCGTCACTCGCGGCGGCCACGCTCCAGCTTTCGCTGACGTCACATATATTTTCTCGGATGCACGGTGACGTCACACACTACTGCACACGTTCCAGGAATAATTTCTAGGTCAGTCATCTGGCCAATCGGCGATCGACATGATAATTACATTTAGGTCAGCATGGCGGCGTACATGTGCTCGTGTCAGTTCTGACGGCGTAGTGCCGTGGATAACTTCAGTATTCAGTCTCCAAAGATTATCGTTACACATCACATCCAATCCTCAACTCTCAACCCTTTATTCTTAAAAACTTTCGAGAATCATCATCATGAAATTGGATGCTTTAAGCGACGTAAACAGGAGCGACAAACGCAGTGTAAAGACGTGTGCATATGGATGTAGCCCCGGTATGTAGCTTGGCCTACACTTAATTGACGAGATCGTCTCAACGAATTTCAACATGTTCAGTAGCACCAAGATTATCATCAGACTTGGCACTTTCAGTCCCAAGGATGGAGAAACATGTTAGCTCTGGCATATCTGGATGTGGAGGTCATCAAATTCGCTGTTGAGCGAATTTAACATTTCTAGTTTTCAGCATTGTTTCCTAAAACTCCTAGATTTTTTGCACATCTAAACGAGTTGTAATATGAAAGATGAAAATAAAAATTTGATTTTGTAATATGCATTCTCTACTGGAGAATTGCCCAAAGGTCAATGTACTGATGGCCCAGTTTGGCCACTGCTACTCCGATATCAGATACAGGCATGGCGCTCTACGGCTCAGCTCTGTGGGACGTTGTCTGCATGCTCACTTGAAAGGTCTCTCATAGCATGGCGGAAATGTATCAGAAAACTTTTTATAATCCCCTTTCAGAACACACTCGAATCTTTTACCCCTAATACGCATGGACATGCCTCCGAGGCTGCAACTACAATCGCGTTTTTTGAAATTCATCAGGACAGCCATTGCAAGTGCGAACGAGCGCGTCAATTTGTGCGCAAGACTGGCGATATTAGGGAGTGGTTCGTATGTTGGCAAGAACATCACTTTGTTATGTAGTCAAGTGCGACGTTCTAATAGCGATATCGAGAACGAAACAATTATTCAGAATGAAGCAGGGTCCATATTCATAAACATACTTAAAGATAATGTATCACGGGTATTTTCACGGGCCGCGAAAATCATTGTTTATTTATATTTTGTGTTTATGTCTAGTCTCATGAGTAATTTGTTGGTGGCATGCCCCTCTAGAAATTCTTTTGATACCGAAAGTATTCAATCTGGTGGGTTGGCATGTCCCCAAATTTCAAAATAACATAATGTAAACATCCATGTTTACAAACATTGAATGTAAACAATGAAGTCGTGATACATTATCTTTAAGTCAAAGTGTGATACTTATCTTTTGTGTTTAACAAAGAATAAGTGTCACACTTAGACTTAAGTGGTTTCATGAATATGGGTCCAGATCAACAGACACTCGCAAATGCTAGTGTCTTATGCGACGTGATCAGTATGAGAGATTTCAGTATTTTTACCTACGGTGAGCTCAACACACTGGTGTCCCGCCTGTGTGTCGAGTAGGCGCATGATTGACACTTATCTGGTACTCATGCAGTCTTTTTTGCGAGGTAAATGTAAATTCCGTTCGATAGAATTGTGTGACAGTTGTCCTTCGCACTTTGCACCTGCACCTGTTGTTATG
Source organism: Notospermus geniculatus (assembly GCA_002633025.1). Classification (NCBI taxonomy): domain Eukaryota; kingdom Metazoa; phylum Nemertea; class Pilidiophora; order Heteronemertea; family Lineidae; genus Notospermus; species Notospermus geniculatus. The sequence goes on along the minus strand of NMRB01002173.1, from coordinate 114,455 downwards.
TACGCACCCTTCTCTTGGATTGTTTTTATTATGTACGAATAAATAATATATTATGTACGAATAAATAATAATAATAATAATAATAAACATAACCCCCTACTTTTCCATTGTTTTGATTTAATCTTTATGTTTCCCTACTCAACAATCATTGTTCTCATATTGGTCATAGGAGACTTCGACACCCTCGATCAAAACTGTTCAATAATTGGAGAAAGGTCCTGCACTTCTCTGTAATTTTCTTTTTGTGAATGTGTCTCTGATACGAAGGCATTCATGGAAGAAATTAATAAACCAACACTGATAAAAAATCATTAAAAACTATGCATTTTTCTTCCGCGATTCATTCGTATTGAAGATGTATACAACTGAATTCCCGTTGCTGCGTCAGGTGTGACGTGACTTAATTCAGCGTAAGAAGGCACCAAAGAAAACCAGGCCGAATGAAGCCATGCAGACCTTGGGCAATGCTTACAGCCTATGGAAAAAGATTATCACCAGGATTGACTTTTGATATGACACATCAATAAAAGTTATTATTCATATATACAATAATCTTTGTTCCTTTGCAAATGTTCCGAACACAATCGATGCTCTCTTTACTTGAAATACGTAATTCCAATTTATAGTCATTATAAGACGACATAAGTAACGCATTCAGTCACGCGAAGGATGTGAGAATCCTATGCCTCATCTGAGAAGACCGCACAGATCAAAAGCTCTAGTCTCTGTCTGATGCAGATAAATTTTTCATCTTTAAAGCTGTACATGAGAAGCTGAGTGTAGGCTGCACTGACAAAATTTGGAACAACATACATGTACATGTACATGTACAAGTACCGGCTATGATCTTTTGACCCTGAATGCACGGGCAGACAAATCAACATTTCGACAGCATTACATTTGAACACTGCGAAAAACTTTTTTTGTACAAAGTATCTATTTTTCCAGTATGGTTTTCTGGTTGGAAAAATGTCATCGTACAAATACTTGAAGAAGTATAGCCTACACTTCCGCCTGTACATGCACCACCGTAAAGATGTTCTCGACTTGTTATAGTGATAGCCAGGATTCTCCGTCTTTAAGTGGCCAACTGCTGCTCATTTTAATGAAAGCAAAATTGTGGTACTTGCTGGTAGCAGCCGCCAAAAACCAACGCTGCGGAAAACTTCATTTGTTTCGCGCTGAATGATTAATTCAGATACATGTATCTGCAGGCGAAATGGTGTCAGCGAGTTGATGTCGGCGACATTTTCGGGTCCGCTTCCCTTACCGCAGACCTTTAATGGAGGCCTCGACATCGGTTGGAAAGTAGTACTGAAATGGGAACACTGATTGTCTGGCTGGTTTGGAGCCTGTTCTACTTCGCACTAGTGACGCCGCCTATTTGACACCTAATTAGAATCGCGCGACCACGAAAATCATTTTTTGTGTACATTTTGTTTGATTGTATCCAATATTTTTTGTCTTATGAGTAATTTATTGGTGGAATGTCCCATCTAGAAAGTATTCAATATGGCGTTTTGGCATGACCCAAAAGTCCAAAACAACATAGGGCCGTAACTATGAAGCGCGATTACGCCAACACGCGTGTAAATTCATAGTTATTCAGGTTAAGGGCCTAGAAAACCACTGTGTTGCTACCTTGTACGCTGCTTGATCGGCAGCATTTACCCACAGGATAACCACACGCGGTTAACATTCCTGCGTTTACGTGCAGGAGGATCGAAGAAAAGAGTTGAATGACTCTAAACAAGGCCTGTAGGTTGTTTAAATTTTTCTTTTGTCCTCCTGCAGCTAGACAAAGGAAAGTTAACCACGGGTGATTATCCTGCGGGTAAATGCTGCCGATTAACCAGCGTACAAGGTAGCAATGGTTTTCTAGGCCCTTAACCTGAATAACTATGAATTTACACGCGTGTTGGCCTAATCGCGCTTCTTAGTTACGGCCCATAATGTTTACAAAAATTGAATGTAAACAGTGAAGTCATGATATATATTATCTTAATTAGGAGCTGTCAGTCAGTCGACCAATATGTGTCACTACGGCCTACATGTAATTCAATGGCTTGCTGGCCCATTTATGGTTGATTGAGCGCCAATCAGGAGAATTTTATGTCGTATTGGTGCGCTAACTTTGCTGCCTTTTTTGGCGATAAGGTAGCTGATTGCTTTTATTGCATGCAGGTATGTACACCCTTAGTCAAAAGTAAATGCCCACCTATTTTATTCCCGTGAATATTTTTCATAGCCACGCTTTTTTCATACACTTAATCTACGGCAACTAAGACACCTTTTAACATCATAATATACTGGACCCATATTCATAAAACATCTTAAGTCTAAGTGTGACACTTAGGCCCGGTTGAGGTTGGCCTCAACTAAGTAATATGATTTGCCATCAATTTGAGGTTGAGAACGACTTTGAAGTCAGCTTGAGCACAAAGTCGACCTTAAGTATGATTGGTGCAACCGGGCCTTATCCTTTGTTCAACACAAAAGATAAGTATCATACTTTGACTTAGGTATGTTTATAAATACGGGTCCAGGGGCCGTATTCATAAACATACTTAAGAGATAGTGTGATACTTATCTTTTGTGTTGAACAAAGGATAAGTATCACCCTTAGACTGAAGTAGTTTTATGAGTACGGGCCGTGGGGCCGTATGCATAAAACATCTTAAGTGTAAAATTTCCCTCAAATCAAAGAATTTCTCTTAAGTATTGTCCTAAGAACTACCCTTTTCTTATGTGGTGTGCATAAACAGGTAAGGAAATTCCCTCAAATCACTCCTTATCTTAAGGTACCTCCAGAGGTACCTTAAGTTGATACATGATGGTTCAATGCAAGTAGGCCTTGAGTTAAAATGCCTAACGCCACAAGGCCTAAGTAAAAACTTAAGGAGTTTCCTCAGCCACTAAGAAACCTTCTCTGGACAAGATTGCGCAATCACTTACCAAACCAATTTAGATTAAATCTGTTTGTAATGGTCGCTCCGATTGGCTGAGATGTGTGGCATACTTGATAACTGCCTGTAACTGACATCCTTAGAATTTAAGGAAGTTTCTTAGACTTGAGGGAAAATACATCCCTAAGGTTTACCTTAAGACGTTTTATGCATATCACTTACGAAATGTCCTTCTGTAAGGAATCCTTAGCGGTCTTAAGGGAAAAACTAAGTTAAGGAGTAAGATGTTTTATGCATACGGCCCCTGATTCATAATTCTACAAAGGGATCTATAACGCCACAATTGCTGTCAATCGCTCGTTTTGTGGCTTATTCACCACTGGGTGATGCTAAAATTCTGTGCCTTGAGTGCCTGGAACGAATGGCAAGAACTGAGAACTACAAAATCACCTGTAACTTTGGTTTAGATGACAACTTTCGCATTCTGAAAATTTCTATGTGTCAAGAAACAGACTGGCTTCAAAACAATACCAGCTTCAATCCGAACAAGTGATTAAAGAAAGTACCGGTATGAATTTTTGGCAAATTTGGAAACTTTCGCCAACAAGAGAGGGACATCGGAGCGATGTGAAAGGTTTCCGATGTTTACTGTAGATGCAGATATAATGACCACATTCGATTACTTCCTCGGGCCTTCCTCGGGCAAGCCCCGGAAGGAACAAGCTGAGCGTGCGCACAACAGCCAGTAATCGAACGCTGTCGTGTTAGACACGAGAAAAATGTGCTGTGATTGGCTGAATATCCGCCATGACACTTTACTCGTGTCTAACACGACAGCGTTCGATTACTTTTGCACACCGATGTACACTGATGTTTGCGAGGGCTGTGTGCATCTCATGATCGGAAGTGACATCCTGCTTTGCATCCTTGGAAGGTTACACGAGAAGCCCACCTCGCAGTCATGCGCAGTCGCAAGCGACCGAGGAGCCACCTGTAGCCGAGCATAATACTACAAATAGATCCGGTGTTATTGCCATTCCACTACAAAATTTATCTGCATCTAGATTCGGAGTATGATCGGCTATGCTATCCGAACTAAATAGATCCGCACTTAATAGAACCGGACTTATTAAACCCGGCAATTCTGTAATGGAAGCAGAATAAGAGCGGACAAATACCGGCTTTTTTGTAGTGGAAGCGCAACTTATGCTGTCCGAACTGAATAGATCCGCACTTAATAGAACCGGACTTATTAAACCCGGCAATTCTGTAATGGAAGCAGAATAAGAGCGGACAAATAACGGCTTTTTTTGTACTGGAAGCGCAACTATAGACAGGTCTGCTTGGTTACAGCTTACATGTATAATGACTGTGGCTATCTCACCCGTTAACAATCCCATTATGTCAAAGGTGAACGGTGTAACCATTAACTACGTTGTTAAAGTGGACAAATGCATCTCAAATCCCGATTTAGGGACGATTTTAACAACGGTTTCAGTTGTGGAGTGCGCCCTCTATTGCCTGTTGGAGAAAACCTGCAAAACGTGGACAACAGGGCGACGAGACAAGAAGTGTCAGCTGAGTCACAAGCGAGGAACCTGTATGGAAGATGATGAGGTGTTTATTGAAAATGGATGTATAATGTATGAGGCAAAGGTACCGTAGCTACTATTAGTAGGTAATCTGCAAGTTCGTAATTAGGTCATTGCCTTGGATGATTCGCGTATGCGCATGCACAGAGAAGTAGGCCTAGGTAGGTCACAGGAGTTCGTCTACAACATTGAGACACCCCTGAGACACCCTGTAGTATGTATGCATCCCCTCTGTGCTATAATATACAGACAAGGACTACCGTAGAATTTGAGGCCCCTCCGCTTCGATGCGAAAAAGTCCACAAAATCAGGCAAATCAAGCACCGAAACCACTACCTACGTGTTCTATACAAATTTATCTACAAAATACACCCAAGATAATCCACGTTCGATGATCTTATTGTACTTAAATGCGTGATTTAATATCACATTACGAGATTGTGACATGATCGGTGACCACTGATTTCCATATCCGACGGGGATGCCGCCGTGTGACGTCATTGGAATCACCGGTTCGCTCTCATTGGTCAGATCTTTAAAACCCGGCTAAAAATATCCTAGCGTTTTCAAATTTGAGCATCGCGGGCCGTTGGACTTCTCAATGCAGGATATTTTGTGTAATACATAACAAGCACAAAGCGAAAAGATGCACGAAGGTCAACACAAAGTAAAAGAATATTTAAAGGAAGTCAACTTCCAGATTTGTAGGAAAAAACCAGAATGGATAATGCAAATCACTGAGCAATGAGAAGAATAGGGCGAGGAGGAATAGAGCAAAGGGGGGGGGGGGGGGGAAA
>NMRB01002173.1:61628-99018 GCA_002633025.1 Notospermus geniculatus | reverse complement strand
TACATTGCATGGACAGGAGACATTGCATGGACAGGCAGCTAAACATCTCGACATGCTGGACAACTTCGATACCTGAACATCTTGACAGCGTGGGCAACTTCTGCACTTAACATCTCGACAGGCTGGACAACTTACCTAAACATCTCGACAGACTGGACAACAATCTCTCCACCTAAACATCTCGACAGGCTGGACAACTTACCTAAACATCTCGACAGACTGGGCAACTTCGACACCTAAACATCTCGACATGCTGGACAACAATCTCTCCACCTAAACATATCGACAGACTGGACAACTTCGACACCTAAACATCTCAACAGGCTGGACAACAACCTCTCTACCCAAACATTTCGACAGACTGGACAACTTCGACACTTAAACATCTCGACAGGCTGGACAACTTCGACACCTAAACATCTCGACATGCTGGAGAACAACAGGGTGGACAACTGCGACACCTAAACATCTGGACAGGGTGGACAACTTCGACACCTAAACATCTGGACAGGGTGGACAACTACGACACCTAAACATCTTGACAGGCTGGACAACTTCGACACCTAAACATCTGGACAGGGTGGACAACTACTAGTCGGGTCAATATACGAAAAAAACTGCCGAAGCTGGAACAAATTGCAACACACATTTTCCCATGTTATGCTTAGTTTCTCAATTTGGTAACGGTTTTTTCTTCAAATTTAATGATTTTTATTATCTCCTTCAATATATGGATTTTCTCAAGTAAATGATAGTCAAGCTTTCGTCTGGTCGCATCCATGAAAATGGCTTCATCGTGACGTAAGCATGTTTAAAACACTGTGCAAAAAACGACTAAACTTTCTGTAACCCAATCTTAAAACAATGAAATGTGAAGAGTAAAACATAATGTAAAAAGTGACTAACTATACATTTTATACTACACTAACGTCGGAGGACGTACATCGAATTCAATACAGTGCGGCTTGTGGATTATAACAGGACAAGGCTGTGTCGTCCGAAGCGGCCAAATTGTGATCCCCTTGCGTCAAATGATCCTGAAGAAGCTCCGAGTGCTGGTGATGTTGGAGGCACAAGTCTTTCATGTCTTGTCGCATTCTCGACGTATCAAAAAAATTGGCAGTGTATGCCTCGTGCGAAATGTCGACGTCCTTCAACGTTTTACAGTTGTGAGGAAGTGTTGTCGGGTGGGCTTTCAAAAAAAATCCCGTTTCTGCTGTCTCCCCTCCCTTGGCTGATGGTTAATGCGGCCAAATGCCAACCTTTGTAGCGTCTCTAGGGAGGCTGAAATTATAGAGGAATGGTGAAATCTTGAAATGAAGACATGGGTGGAATGTGTGTTTAGTGAGCCCTACATGTGGAGAATTTTTCAATGTTTTGGAACGTAATCTGTCAAATCGTGTCATCTAACCAATGGGTCATATGAATAAAGACTAGCAAATGCTTTTGCTTCAGATTTGTACAGCATTACCTAGTACATTTGTATTGCAAAATTTAAGTAAAAGCATTTGCTAGTCTTTATTCATATGACCCATTGAAAAGGTGTTTCGGGACGAATTTAGAATAACCGACCAATGGCGAAAACAAGATCGTCCCATTGACGGAATAAGGCGCACACATTAGATTTCCTTGGTTCACCGGCCTGTAATACTTACGCTGAAAGGGTAAATGTCGTCCTGGGTACATACAAAGATTACCCAGGATCTCAATCTCCACTAAACAATACCCTGGGTGTAGTTTCGGTAGCGGAACATCACCCAGCATCGTGATGACACCTGGATTCAAGGTTGTCTCGCCCGTGGTCACGTGACAGCCTGAAAAATGTCAAGAGCAGCTACACTCAACAAGTACCGCGGCGCGAGACCGCGAGATTCCACGGGATTTCTAAATAGGACTCGTTCCTAGGCACCGATTGTGGATGCTGGGTGATGACCGGCTGCCGAAAGTACACCCAGGGTATTGTTTTAGTGAAGATTGAGATCCTGGGTAATCTTTGTATATACCCAGAACGACATTTACCCTTTCAGCAATACTTACTTCTCACTGCAGCAGAGGTGAGTCCAGCACCGACCTTCTTCTGAATGTCTCTGACCGTCACTATCGGCGTTGCCAGTAAAGCAATTGCTTTCGCTCCCTTCTGTTCAATTGTTCGAACATTGGAATGAATGCGTTGAGACGTTGATTCTTTCGTTACCACCTAAAAAGATGAATCCGTTTTACAATAAGTCACAATAATTTTAGTTGGACGACACAATGAAGCGTACATAGAAGTACAGTCGACTCTCGTTATGCCGCCAGTGGCGATACAACGAGTGTATTGTTGCTGCCAATGTTGAAATGCCTTCAAGCGAGAAAGTCAATTGTCTGTGGTGATATAACGATGGACGGTATAACGAGAGTTGACTGTACATGTATACGGTATACGAAAACGGCCGTTGCAAATGCTTCCCGAGGATTCACGACCGAAGCCACTGTTAATCGGCGTTTTCGTATACCGTATATACTTTTATGTAAAGGAAGCCTAGAAGTGCATTTCCACGAGGCGTTTGCAGGCGCGGAAGAGGAGGCGAGCGCGGGTGGAAAAAAATCGATCCAACGTATTTCCCTTTGGCTGTTTCACTCGCACCCACTCCCGCCACCGAAACCGCGTCCGCAAACGCCTCGTGGAAAAGCAGCTTAAGACGGCATTGCATAAATGATGATATCGGAATGTGAATTGAGTGTTGTGAATATTGCATACCTGTATAAAAACATCTTTATGTCCTGCTGCTGTGGCGTACAGTTTCTGTGATGCCCGCATCATGTCAAGAGGATCTTGGAAATACCAAGATCATCAGGGTGAAGTAGTGTCTGAATCGTTGACACCAGGACGTGTAGAACAGCCGACAGACGCAAGATGTGTGTGGTCATTTTTGAACTGACTGCGATTCCGGTACTCTGCGAGGATGGTTGAGTGCTTCCTAATGAAGGTGTTGTAAAATCATGCACAAATGCCAGTTCCACAGGCAATTTCGGTCTGTATATTAAGTGTTAACTATTTGATACTTACTTTCAGATGCATATTTGGACGCTATATATTGGGCGTATTCCGCGCGAACCTCATCGAATACAATAGGGAACGAGCGTATGCGTCGCGTCATGCAATACCGCTGTACTCGAGATACGTGATGACGTCACGCCGTTTTTTCCTATGCTGACACGGCCGAAAAATGTACAAAAAGGCTTCTTTTTCCATCGCGCGTAGACAAAATCGCCATAGATCACCCAGCAATATAAACTTACAGTTCGAACAAGCTTAAATCCAAGCGGTGGTAGAAATTGCTATTGAATCGTCAACTGTAGGCCTACCTCGTGGTTTGAAATTCGGTAAAAGCATTATCCAGATGTACAGCGTGGCGAGACGCATGTATTAAAACTTCGAATTGTGCCCCCGCAAGCTATTTCTTCAACTTGGATCACCTGGAACGAGGTAGAAGAGGCTTCCCACATTCTAAATCTCGTATCCAGGAAGCAAATCAAGTAGATATGCCAACTGTACCCGTTAGTGAAAAGAATCGTGTTGAGGCAACTGAAGAGCGAGGTTGCAGCTCTGTGCTAAAAATACCTATGTCGTGACGTCACCCGCAGGGAAAGCTCCTGTTCCGTCAGTGCTGATTCTAAAATTTCGTACCATGACGCAGTGACGTCGTTTGTTGGGTAACGTCATTTTCGCGGCAACATGACGGCGGAATCCCCACGCCAACCTCGTCCGATTGGCGCTATTATGGTCAGCGCCATCGAGAGGTTGTTGAGTACACTATATTTGTCGCGCAACGTCGGCCGTGCATTCATTCTCTATTGAGGTCATCCGCTACGGCTGTCGCCGAGCGAAGTGACATTTAGTGTGGGCTGAGAAGTCAGTCGTATTGAAGGGTTATAATTGTAAATTTTGTAGAAATATGATGCCTTGTACAATTTCTCCCAAGTGCGCAATGGGAGAGATAGAAATTGAATTGTAATGTTCAGTTACATATTTCCTAGAATCCTAAGTGCGATACCATTTTTGCATAACGTTATTCAACTTTTCGGTTCGAACCAGTTCATTATGGTTTCCGATCTCAAGATCGGAAACCNGAATCCCCACGCCAACCTCGTCCGATTGGCGCTAGGTTTTTGAGTACACTATATTTGTCGCGCAACGTCGGCCGTGCATTCATTCTCTATTGCCTAAAGCTCACGGGTGAGCTAAAAACGCACAATAGGCCTACACAACAACCCACATTAGGTGCATCATAATCTTCACACATCTCAGTGAATTTTTGTCAGTATATTGATCCATGGTGACGAAGTCTGTGTAGAGGAAGGTGACAAGAACATGAAGAATCGTGCGTGTCGTGATCGTTACAAAACAGCATTGCGTAATCTAAATTCATGGCGGGAATACGTCAGCAATACCGTAATCCCTCCTAACGCTCCCCCAAGTACGGAACGTTTCGAGGGTAAAGAACCAGTCTAGGATTGCGTGGGCGGAGGTTTATCAATCTCGTACCCAGAGATTCGTTACGCTCGGGCCGAGGTTGTAGGTCGCTCCACTAATCTCTGGAGACGGCTAGCCATTTCACGCCTTAGGTGTGATTTTTGGTATCGTGCAATTTTAGACCGAATTTTAACCACAAATGCACTGAAATGACTTGAGATGACTTGAGTATAAAATGTACACACAAAAATGTCCTTAGAAAGTTTTTTTCGAGGGATCTGTTGTATTTATTGAGGAAAATCCACAGCCTACTTGGCGCACTGTATAAACTTGGAGTGAAGCGGGATGCGCCGTGTGTAACGCATTTGCCTTGCATTTTGGTTCCCGAAGCCACCGCTAGGGCTTAGCCGTCACCAGAGATTAGTGTAGCGACCATCAACCTCGGCCGAGCGTAACTAATCTCTGGGTACGAGATTGGAGGTTTATGAGCAATATCGGGTCGTTTCGTTACACGGCCTTTTCGTTACAGTCAGTTCGCACATTGTTTGGTCGTTTCGTTTCGCGGGTTTGGTCGTTACGTACATGTAACATGGTCGTTTCGCTACACGCCTTCGCTACCGAATGATGCCTTCTGACCATGCTAAATTGGCAAACGAATTTGGTATGAGGAAAGAGCATTCTCGCTGTGTGTAACGCATTTGCCTTGCATTTTGGTTCCCGAAGCCACCGCTAGGGCTTAGCCGTCACCAGAGATTAGTGTAGCGACCATCAACATCGGCCGAGCGTAACTAATCTTTGGGTACGAGATTGGACCGACACCTGTCGGTGGGCTCAGTAAACGTTTTAGCCCGGCATTTTGCTGTCCACACCTTTGAAATTGCCGGGCTAAAGTATAATCCGGATCAGACCCGCCGAGCGAAAGCGGGCTAAATTAGTCCGGCAATTTTTAATCCGGATCCGATTTTCATAGGTGTAAACGCAAAAAAGGCGGATCAGAGCCGGGTCAGGTCCGGCAATTTCCTCAGGTGTAAACACGGCTTATGTCTTTCACCTTAGAAACCTGTTATTATTTCATGCCCTCAGTGGTGGTGGAAAGTTAATTTGACAATGGTCGACAATGCTACAAAGTGATCACTTGTTCAGTGACGTTTCCATATCCTTCGGCTTCCTTTACATAGAAGTAGGCCCATACGGTATACGCCGGTTAACAAAAGCTTAAAATGGACTCACGACTGTGATGGCGTAATCTTTGTGGATTGTTTTCAAGTGTTGCTACACACTGTTCGGACGTAATTAAGGAAATCAAAATTGGCATGGAAATAAAAAAGTTGATATTGGCCTTTCTTCAGCGTCTGGTTACATAATGTCAGAGTGATGCCGCTGTGGCTATTGATCTGAAACATGGTATATGTACATGTACAAAGGTACACCCTATCTTGTACAGCTGGGCTTTGGCATATATGTCATAAATTACTCAAGCGAGAATGTTTTGACCTTGAAATTTTGACCGTAATCATATTACCCTGAAACATTTCGATAACACTTGTCGTTTGTTCTTCGGGTACTTTCACCCAGGTGAGCATATGGTCCACGGACCATTTCATTAGACACGCAATTCTAAAGATGAACATTTTGGGCCGTATTCTAGAAGCTTCCTTAATTGTAAGGTCGACCTTAATCTATTGTATTCTACCCTGCAAACAATAGCTAAAGGTCGACCTTACACTTAAGGAAAGCTTCTAGAATACGGCCCATAGTCATGCCAAAAGTCCTCAAGTATGTATAATATAACGGGCCTGCAACATACAAGACACAAATTTAATACGGGTTTTTTTGACACAGAGACCCGGTTGCAAAACACTTTTAGTACGCGAAGATTGCGCAAACTTGACCAGACGATGACGTCACACTGGTGGGATAAAGACAGGGAAGCACACGAGATGCCGAATCAGACGTTTTGCATAACAAGCGCCTGAATAGGCGACTTGTGTGCTTCAATATACAAAATGTACATCTATTTCCAAGTCAAATCAATGCCAACGTTTCAATATATGGGTCATACGTGTCAAGAATCTTGAGGACGGGACATCTTTGGGCACGATCAGGAAGTTGGAGTGTGCGTCGACTATTGCCCACTAACGACCTTTGGTTTACCTTACAGTTGAAAACGTGACACGTTAAAAACCTTCCTTGCTCGCAGATTTCACCTCAGTTCGTATTCAAACACTCATCCTTGCCCCACTTATGTAGTCCTACATGTACGTACATGTAGCTGCTGAATTAACTCGAAGATGACGAAAACAGGATGAAAAACAACATCTATGTTTTTACCATGATACTGGAAAACTAAGTCATTAACTTGAAAAAATGGTTTTTATGAATTTAGCAACAAGTTTTTTTTCATGCGAAAAACATTGTTTTTATCACAAAAACAGGTTTTGAAAAAAAATCATGTTTTTAAACATAAGAACCATGTTTTTTCAATATAAAATCTATGTTTTTTTTTAAATTGAAAAATCTGTTTTATTCTAATAAATGGACAAACGGCTTGCCGTAAGCATGGGTGTTGTCAAGAACGGAGATTTGAATACGCCTTAGGCCGCGATTACATAGCGATATACGGTATACGGACATCCCGGTTATTAGGGAGTTTTCGCCAAGCCTCCGAAACGCCAACGTGAACGCCAAACCCATTGTTCGATGTGACGAAGAGTGCACTGAACAAAAGGATAGACTTTCGCGTTGGCGTTTCGGGGGCTTTGCGATAGCTCTATAATAATGGCTTCATTGTCGTGAAACCTTTATGAAGCCATTGTTAGCTGGCGTGTCCGTATACCGTATACCTCTATATAACTGCAGCTCAAGGCTTCCTTTACATAGAAGTATACGGTATACTAAAACGCTGGTTAACAATGGCTTCACGGTCGTGAATCCTTGGGAAGCCTTTGTTAACCGGCGTTTTCGTATACCGTATACTTCTATGTAAAGGAAGCCTTAAGCTTAGCGCACATGTCCGACAAAACTCAATGCGTTAGGGGTGTCTGGTAAAATCGACTGTCGTGGCTGAATGACGAGTCGACAGCGTTGGGTCAGTCGACTTTAAAAACACCCCTAACGGATCGAGTTTTGTCGGACATGTGCGCCAAGCCTTAAGCAAGGTTCATTGGCGCACGGATCCGATCCGTTTGCAGTCCGTTTGCCCCGAGTTTTCCGGATACGACAACGCTGACGTCCATTTGATAGATTTTTTACGGTCCTGAACCAGACCAATTCCGTGTGCCAATGAACCTGTCAGACTGAAGTAGTTCTCAAAACGTCCTGCCCCGTCCTAAAAAAATCGTAAAACGGGATAGAACTATCTCAGTGTGATGGGGGTATTACGGCCCGACCCCACTGACGCGTTTTCGCGCAGCGGGAAAACGCACCGGAACAAACTGCTTGTTAAAAGGCAGCGTACAGAGAAAATAACAAAGGATTTGTCGGGCAGCGGAAAAACGCGACATTGGGTTCAGGCCTTTAGTGTCCGAGAAATGGTTTATCTCGTATTGTAAACTGAATTGTGGCTTTCTGCCTACGGCCATGTCGAATTAGCGGAACCAGCGGAAACAACGGAACAAGCGGAACTTGAAGGAAAACATAATGTTGTTTTTAGCTCACTCGTGAGCTTTTATCGTCCTGCGGCGTCCGTCGTCCGACATCGTCGTCGTCCGTCGTTGTCCGTTAGCAGGGCACGTTTCGTAACCGCTGCAGCTATTGATCTGAAACTTGGTACATATATACCCCTGCGTCAGATGACCTATGACACCAAGTTTCGGTCCGATTTGATTCTTGGCTTGGCCTCCCGGTGGCCAAAACCAAAAACACAAAAAGTGCAATAACTCCTGAACTGACTGGATCGTCTCCAAATTTTTATCATAGGTGTATCTAATTATGATACATAACATATATAGCGGGCTTTTGATTTGACCTACTTTTCAAGGTCACAGAGGTNATATGGCCGCCAGGTGGCGTAACCCGAAAATCATCAAATGTGCTGTAACTCAGGAACGACTTGAACCAGAGCAATCAAATGTGCTATGTGGCTCCCTCTAGCTGATGTTTATGTGCATGTGAAGTTTTGGCCCAAATTGACATCCAATATGGCCGCCAGGTGGCGTAACCTAAAAATCATCCAAGTGCTATAACTCGGGATCGACTTGACACAGAGCAATCAAATGTGCTATGTGGCTCCCTCTAGATGACCTTTATGTGCATGTGAAGTTTTGGCCCGATCGGATATCCAATATGGCCGCCAGGTGGCATAATCCCACAATCATTGAAGTCCTGCAACTTGGGAATGACTTGACCCAGATTGCTCATAACTGACATGAACCTCTCTCTGTCATTTATACACTCACTGTTATGTCCAAACGAGTGAGCACATGGTCCATGGACCATTTCATTTAAATAATAACTGCACTGTTCAAATCGAATTGTTAGGCGCTGGAAAAACTAGGTCTACGGTAGGCCGAGGCATGTAGGCCTACCGGTAGCCCAACCTAGACCTAGCATGCCTAGGGCCTACATGTAGGTCTCAATCCGCACATCATGACAGCTGCCGCGTGTTGCTTTGCAACACCAAGTCGCTTGTTGCTTTCAGTCAACAGCTAAACGAAGCAACAACGAGTCACGTGTTCGTTCTATCGGCTGCAGACCAGGTTCCGCTGGTTCCGTTGTTTCCGCTGGTCTCGCTAATTCGACTTGGCCCTGCCTAACCTCGAAATAATCGGAATACCTCGCGTCGAAATTGGGTCCCACTTACACAGTAGAGAAGGAAGTTGACGGTGTTGTTTAGGTAAGCAAGAATATTTGTCACAGCAAGGCCTAAATGCATTCCAGTGTATTGTTTCCAAGTTGTCAATGCGGGGCTGAGGGCAAAATACATGAAATGGACAGAGGTGGGCAATGTTAATAAGATGAACGTAATACTGACAGTAGTCAACATGTACGTCATACTGGTCATCTGAGATGACCGACCGTCTAATCGCCCTCCAGGATTCTGGAGTTGTTTACGTTTTACCTGTCCCCTTACAACCTTGTACAGTATGGAACAATTACAGAAAACGATGACAAGGAATGGCCAACATGAATAGACCAGCAGGTCAATCAAAAGCCACACCTTCCTCCAGAAGTATTCGTACTTTGGCATCCTTCGGCAGGTCACTTCATTATTTCCTGATTGATATATGTGGACGATGAAAGTCATTGGCGAATCCAAGGCAAACAGTAATATAAACAGAATGGTGAGACCAATAAAAGTCCATCTCCTTGTACATACAGATCTAGCCTTTAGAGGAAAAGATACACATATCAGTCTTTCTACTGTCAAACACGCGACATTCCAGCTAGCAAAATGCAAAAAGAAGTATGTGAAAAACATATGAACTGGGCAAGAAATGTACGACAGAAGTCTGAAGTCGAAGTTGAACAATTTTAGAACCCATTGGCGAAGAAGTCCTGTCCAAAGCACTGCGGTGTCTACTGAAGCAAGGGTAATAAGTAAAATCCTAGTGGATGCTTTCCCAAACTTCCGTTTCAGCAAGACGAAGATTGTTAAAACATTAAACACCGTTCCAAATATCAATAAAAACGGCGGTACCCATTTCCAAAGGAGTAACTGAAGTCGCCATTCCCAGAATAGATTGAGATATTCATTCACAGTCATGGAAGCAGCACGAGTCACCCTTGGTACCACTTCTACTTCCGGAACAGCCTCGCTGGTATTGCTCGTCGTCAATTCATGAATATTCATAATTAGGGTCTATGTCTATTGATATAATTTTATCCAGACAATTCTCCGAAACCCTCGTCCTCTTTCTCACGCACACTTGGCAACAGAATTTCGTTCTCAAATGAATGATTCATGGGGTGAGCTCCAAAAAATCGAAGCAGCAACTTGATTGCAACTGAGGTGGGAATGCAGCGAAAATAAGTGAAGTGTACTCGTTGCATTTCACCGCCTTCCTTCAATCACGCACTTACATATACTTACCGGTACCGCTTTATATCAGGAATCAGGCACGTACAAGATAATAATAATAATGATAATGTGTGGGCTTATAGTGCCTTTTACATTTAAGTGTCAAGGCACTTCACATTATTACCCAGCCTAATCCAGAAACCTTTCTGTAGAAACCAAGGGCAGCTACAATCAAGGGCACACATGGACATTTCAGGCCAGTTGAGAGTATACAGAGTGGCACAGCCAGGGATTGAACCCGCAACCTTCCGATCACGAGTCCAACGCTCTAACCATCGGGAGGAACCTACCATCGTCCACAATTGCGGTTTATCAAGGAAGAGATGATTCACGGTGTGTAAATCACGAACAGCTGTTTCTGGAAGTCTGACTCCGCGTGGTAACCTAAAATATATGCCTGAACCGTGAACCATCGTTGGCCAGCAGACAGGAAGCCACCGTCGCCATTGCAACTGCATAACTGCGAAGGACTGTGAAAGTCACGAACCAGATGCTTCAGGAATTCTGAATCCAAACGCTGCTCTGAAAAAAAAATCTTAAATCATTTGCCAGTAGCCTACCGTTGACGTTGACCAGACAGATTTTGAGGAGGATCGACGAAAACAAACCGAGTGCAATCGACGTATTCCTTCGATCATTTACGATGTGTCTCAAAACGTTTCCATGCTCTATCAGTCATCGTGAAGTTAAACTCGTCGCCAATGTAGCTGTAGGCCTACAACATTTTAATTGGTTGAAAGCGAACGAATGATTACTGTACAGGGATTTATTCAATGGCTTCGCCGTTCCGAACGAAGCAAAAGCATAAGTACGAGCGAAATCAATGGAAATGTCCTGATTTTATCAGATTTCTCTTGACTCCGGTCGAACGATCGTGTGATCGTGAATATCAGAGGTCATGGAATCAACGGAACACGAGGAATGTAATCGAAGCTCACTTATAAATATATATTGGTTTACATGATACAAAGATTAAAAGTGTACATAAAGACAAAGTTGGCCAGTCAAAGTTGGCCAATATTTTAGCCCATTTCCCACGTGTTCAAAATTGCATCTGGGTATAAAGTAGCCATGGCCATTTCTTACACTAGCCTACTCATGGTGATAAGCGCAATGGGTCCGGGAGACCATAAAGTAGAAGCCATTGCCACGGAATATTTTAGACAGTGAATTTGCTGTAGCCATGTTAGTTCTGGTGTTGCACCACGATACAGGACGATTTTCTTTGGTGTCAATATGAACCATAGGAAGTGATGTTTATTTGAATGTATATTTTCGGTTAGATTTATCATGTTTATGGTGTTCTGCTGTCGGTCAGATCTGTCTGATCCAACCTGACCTGCTGACTTCGTCGTAGCCACACAGGCTGTCGCGGACAACGAGACAGGCCTACTCTGCATTCTACATCTGAGGCGCGAGGTTATCATACGTTATCTCCGCATCGGCTGGGTCAAAATTGCCATAGCACACATCAATCGAATTTTAGCTGAAAATAGTCTGAGTGCTATAACTCAGGGACGGCTTGACCCGGAGTGCTCAAACTTGATATGTACCTCCCTCTAGATGACATTTACGTGCACGTCAAATTTCGGCCCGATTTGACTTCCAATATGGCCGCCAGGTGGCATAACCCGAAAATCATTAAAGTGCTATAACTCAGGAATGACTCGACCCAGAGTGCTCAAATTTGATAGGTTTCTCCCTGTAGATAATCTATATGCGGACATAAAGTTTCAGCCCGATTGGACGTCCAATATATGGCCCCCAGGTGGCATAACCCCAAAATCATCAAAGTCCTGTAACTCGGGAATGACCTGACCAAGATTGCTCCTAACTGATATGTACCTCCCTCTGTCATTACACTATTATGTCCGACAGGTGAGCACATGGGCCATGGACCATTTCATTCTTTTTTGTCGCTAAAGGCATCATCACTGTCATTTTCCCTAAAAACATGACATAAAGAAGTTCTTTCACCAATTACATGTTTTCAGCCGAAGTGGCGGCCACTTTGAAATGACGCAATGCATCGCGCACGTGTAAACTGCACTGAACATCGCGGCGAATGAAGTGGGTTTTGAGAAAGGGATCCATTGTGTCGGACGTGCGCGAAAAATGAAGATAGCAGAAAGATACCGACAAGAAAGATAAGATGATTGATGTATTTTTTGTCGAATTTGACCCAGCTGTTGCGGAGATATCGTTGATAAACCTCGGCCATTCGGATGTGGAATGAAAGTATAGTTCTTAGGCATGTTAGGCCCGGGATGGTATTGCGCAATACCTCTTTCGACGCCTTTCCATAGGCCACGCCGCTCCCTGACAATAGCTCTGTCGATGATTTTTGAACAGACTTTATCCGAACGTGACCAACTCCACACGCGTTCTTCATTACCATAACAAAGGGCTCGCGGGGAAAGTTTTCACAAATTTTCACGAGCGATTTCTTTTTTGTGCCTGGATCGATGGTCAATCTGATTTAGAATATGATCTGGAAAAAACTTCTTCTAAGGCCGTTCCAGCCCCGATTTTTGAATTTCAGAGGAAAACAGCAAAATTATTCAATTTTCTGTTTTGACCTTTTTCAGGCCACTAATTAAGCAATTGCTAATTAGTTATTTCAATTTTGAAAAATCGGGCCTGGAACGACCATAGAACTCGCCATGGTGCATCCATCACTACCTAAAATCCAGTCATTTGGAGCCGGCTCTACCCGTTATCGCCTCTGAAAACTTCATCTGGGACTTGCATTGTTCATGAATAGTTACATAATCAGTTAATTATTGTGCACTTTTTCAATTCGGAGATCTGCAACAATACATAAACTCACAAATTTCGTTGGCAAAGTAAACTACGGTCGTAACACATTCGCGCAATTAAATTTCAAACGGACCTCAGTTGGATGCGTTTACTACATGTATCTCCACCGCCACCTTAACGGGCTTGCTTATCATACAGTAAAATAATCTGTTATTGGTGGTGCTCAGAATTTCTGTAGGCCCTGGGGCCATATGCATAAAACTACTTAAGTATGAAAATCCCAAGGGATTCCCTCAAACCACCACTAAAGTGTAAATCTTAACTTAAGGGAGATGCAGAAAGCTACTTTGGTATAGTGAAAGCCTCAAAATCACCCTTAACTTTAAGTGTGGTCACAGTTCCCTTAACTGACTCCTTAACTTCACAGTTGTGGCAGGTACAGGTTGGAATATGCTATCCATGCTGTTTTTTAATGCATGCTAGCCAAATAGGCCGGGGAAATTATGTGCTAGGCTAGGGTGGGATAACATTGATCAGTGCCAAGGATTTTGATTTGACAGACCATGTATCGTCCTCTTTCTGTCCTACCAATTTGGTTACCTCTTTTTTGTTTACCACCGTTAATAGCCACTTTACACAGTTCCTAACATACTAAAATGTGCATTACAGCATTGCCTGCAGTCATGTTCATGTACATGCAGCCTACATTTGAGAAACCTTCCTTAAGTATAACACTCAAGAAATCTGGGAAACCCCTTGAATACTGAAATTTCATTGGCTGACACCACAATTCCTGGAAATACTTTAGTTAAGGGTTGCCCTTAGCTGAGTATGCCCTTAGTTTGTTTTATGCATACACCTTAAGTATGGCACTTGGTAAAGTGAAATCCTTAGACTTTAAGGGTAAGTTTTACACTTAACTTAAGGAAGTTTTATGCATATGGCCCCTGGTTTTGAAGGTATTTGAGGGCCAGAATTAGGGCCGATTATGTGTCAGCATAGGTACTTCTTTGGAACTGCTGAACTGTGAAGAAAGTCAGGGAATGTGGTTGGAACTGAAATGTGATCACAGTGCACACATTGCGACAAAAAGAATACTAGGCATTAAGAGTACCAAAGAAAAATGCTGATCTTGAAATCAACACCTGTCATAGCCGTTTTGTGTCTGCTTCACTGATCACACAATTTAATCAAACGTAACCACATAATACCCCATTCTGGCCCTCAAATACCTTCAAAACCAGGGCCTACAGGAATTTTGAACACCACCAATAACAGGTGATTTTAATGTATATTGGCATAGGCCTACATTATTACTGTGTGCATCATCATCAAACTCGCTGTTAAAGGTTCCCATCAATGTCCCACTGCAAACAATTCACATCACGAAAACACTCAGGGGCCTAACCTCCACGTCTGCAGTGATTCAGTAAAAAGGGCGGTCTTCAAATTAACTGCTATGTTAATTTCACCTCTAGTTTCTTCTGTGTCTTCAACATTTTGCACACAAACTTTCAGCTTTATGACGCTGTACAGTCTGGTCAGTCTTTTCTGGTCTCTCCAACTGAAAAGTGCCTGAGGAAGACCCCGATTGAGGTCGAAAATTCGCAAGATTCTAGAAGTTGACTTCTTGTTTTTATCCTTGGCATTCTTATGGTACATTTGCACCCAGCTGAGCACATGGTACCTGGACATTTCATTTCCTCTGGGTTATGGTTCACGCCGCGGCATAGGGGCCATCAAAAAAAGTAAATAATATTTTCGTCAATCTAAACTTTATGAAGTAGAACCGGCACTATTTTTGATTGACGATTCGATTAAAAATCTGTAGTGACCAAGTGCCGCGGAAATGAAATTTTTACGGACAATTAGCCATTTCAAACCCAGTGCGTATCATATGCATTTTCATCATTCCATAATAACATTCATGTTTATTGTTCAAACCCTTAAGGACCGTGCACATAATTGAATCGATTCTCCCTTATTGTTCTGGCACCAATCCTTGTCATTCTCCTGAAAGTTTCAGCTTTGGAGTCGTCTAAAAGGCGGTTTACACTAGGTTGCACCAAGTTGCAAGTTGCAGCANGAGTTTGAATCTTATAGCGTATGTACGTTCTGTTCTGGGCGCATATGGCTTACATATGGTAAGAACTTGTGTACCTTACATTTGACAAGCGTGTAAGTAGTTTTCCGGCAATAATCGTGACAATTTTTTTTGGGTCGGCGCAAAAAAGGGGGCGCGCCCTCCTTGGATCCGCGCCTGAGTTACGGTCATGTGGTTTAAGCGAGGTTTGAGTCTGGTGTAACAGTTTGATCCGTCTGCACCAACGTGGCTCAGTTTTAATCCAATGTTCAAACCAGCGATCAGCCTAAACCACCCAAGGGGAGGTTTAAACTCGGATCAAATCATTTGGCTGTTTGGCAAGCTCTTTTTAGCCTGGATTTGTGAGTTTTCCACATGCCTTTCAGTTGCTTCACACTTCGTCTGCACACATTTTTGCTGCGTTAAACTGAAGCGCAATTTTTGCCAAACACGATTTCTTTTTGGCATTTATCGAGCCAGTTGTACGTTTATCCTCTATTATATCCTTGTTTTTCTCGACAAGATCCAGTAAGATACTCTTTTCGACATCTGGGAAATTTTTACTTCTTTTCGGCTCGGTATCCATTTTCCGCTGTGTAATAGCACAGAAATGCACTGGACGACGGCGGCCAATTCCACTGATCGTACCTCAGCAGACAATGGATCCACACACCGAACAAGCAAGCAAAGCGTAATTACGCCCACGTACAGTCTTTGACAAAAGTTTATCTCCACCTGCTACCTTGAATATTTCAAATACTCCTGGGCCAATTTTAAAACGGTTGATTCCACAGGAAAGTATATCTTGGTCATATTTCTGCATCAAAACTTTGGACATTTCGAAAACCTTGTACATGTACAAGAGTAATAACATCATATTCAATGGTGAACAATTGCTGAAATCAGGAAAAAGAAATCAGCCAGGATTTTATGCCATATTCAGCATTTTCAAACCCCGTTTGACCAGCAGACGTTGTCAATCTAAAGGCGTCATTTTTGGTATTGAGCTACATGTACAGTCATGGACATTAGTTTATCTACACCTGATACTTTGAATATTTCAAATACTACTGGGCCAATTTAAACAGGGTTTGTTCCACATGAAAATATATCTTGTTGGTCATATTTCTGCATCAAAATTTTGGAAAAATTTAAAAATATCGTAATTATGTAATAGCTCATCAGAAAAAAACACTAAAAAAATCAAAGATTTTATCATGTAATATTTTTGTAATTTTTGTTGCAGATGTGATAGAGTGGAACTTTCTAAGGATTTTGGGCTTCGTTTCAGCAAAATATGTTGGGTGGTTGCTGAGATATTGGAGATTATCAAAATTTTGATAATTTGAGATTTTCGTGTTTTGTAGGAAATTTTGTTGCCGTTAGATAAAGCTAACCCCAGAATATGGATTTACAAAATTTTGGAACTTTTTGCATTAACTGGACAGAAATATTGCGTATTTTTCAAAGTATCATCATGTTGATATTTTGGAAAACTTGCTTAACTTCTAACCAGTTTCGGCTAAGCGTTCCAAAACTCCTTGGTTTTTAGGTGAGCTCTGTCTACTGATATCAAAATTTTGTGAAAAATTGAAAAATCTCAAATTATCGAAATTTTGATAATCTCAAATATCTCAGCAACCACTCAACAGATTTTGATGAAACAAAGTCCATGATCCTTAGAAGGTTCCACTCTATCAAAACTATAACAAAAGTCACCAAAAAATTACAAAATAAATACATGTATGTTGATTTTTAGGATTTTTTCTGATGAGCTATTACGTAATTACGATATTTCCAAATTTCCAAACTTTTGATGCAGAAATATGACCAACAAAATGGTCTTTCATATGGAACAAACCGTGTTAAAATTGACCCAGAAGTATTAGAAATATTCAAAGTATCAGGTGTAGATAAACTAATGTCCATGACTGTAAGGATCGTGGACTTTGTTTCATCAAAATCTGCTGAGTGGTTGCTAGGATATTTGAGATTATCAAAATTTCGATAATTTGAGATTTTTCAAGTTTTCAGTAGACTTCGATATCAGTAGACAGAGCTCACCTAAAAACCAAGAGGTATGAAGTTTTGGAACGTTTAGCTGAAACTGGTTTGAAGTTAAGCATGTTTGTCAAAATATCATCATTTTGATACTTTAATTACTTGAAAAATACGCAATATTTCTGCCCAGTTAAGGCAAAAAGTTCCAAAATTTTGTAAATCCATATTCTGAGGTTAGCTTTATCTAATGGCATCAAAATTTCCTACAAAACACGAAAATCTCAAATTATCAAAATTTTGACAATCTCAAATATCTCAGCAACCACCACCCAACATATTTTGATGAAACAAAGCCCAAAATCCTTAGAAACTTCCACTCTATCACATCTGCAACAAAAATCGCAAAAATATTACAAAATAAAATGCTTGATTTTTAGTGATTTTTTCTGATGAGCTTACATAATTGCGATATTTTCAAATGTCCAAACTTTTAAGGCAGAAATATGACCAACAAGATATATTTTCATGTGCAACAAACGGTGTTTAAATTGGCCCAGTAGTATTTGAAACCTAATGTCCATGACTGTACATGCCATTACCCTGGGCTGCCTTGCTATGAAATCTCTCTGTCGTCGCCTTTTCGTGTACATGTGGACAAAAAACTAAGCTCAACTAGTACATATGGATTGTGGATTTTTCTGAAACACCAAGCAAAGAAGGGGTTAACAAAATTAATCAAGTAAACCTCTAATAGAGCACGCGTTAAGCTTTTTAGAGTAGTTTTCAGTATCATGACGTAAAGGCACTGATAGTCAATGGCTGAAATGGATATGGAGATTAATGGCGCCAGCAGAAGTACACTCCACGGAGCGATAACTGTAATATGTTGGAGTGTGAATTCTGATCTACTGTATTGCAGCCAGGCTGAACGTCTCCTCCAGTTAAACAGTTTGTAACATGTTCTATCGACGCATCGATGTGGAAGGTGTCTCAAGGATTTTAAAATGGGGATTTGGGGACATTATTTGTTCCTACTTTTCGTTGTGAACACAGGTTTGTAGTTTCTATTTATTTACAACCACCCATGTTCCTTTTATAGTGTATACGTCAAGCCGGGAGCGTACCTATGTGTCCCAGGTTCTATGTGTCCCGGGTCCTTTGCGTCCCGGGTTCTATGTGTCCCGGGTTCTTTGCGTCCCGGGTTCTATGCGTCCCTAAAGACAGTTATTTGTATGCAGGGTTCTATGTGTGTCCCCAGTTCCATGCGTCTGTCTCAACTATGATTGGCCTTGTCGCCATTTTTTTCTCAAGTGGAGTCGACGAACTCATATTTTAATCATCATGGATAAAGTATGTATTATCATGTATAAAGTATGTATTAACTAAAATAAATCAACGTTAGCATTAATGTACAACTTCCACAATGAAAAGCAGTAGTTCCACGGCCCAGCTATCATTACTCATATTCAATACATACCAAACAATTACGTGGTTTTTCTGTAAGGATAATTTGACTTTTAATCTTCCAAAATGCAGGAGCTACGGTGATACTGAAGAAAAAAACCAGGGGCCTGTTTCATAAAGTGACATTAAGCTAATGGTACCATTAACTCAACGCATTTTCCATTTGATTAAAGGTACCATTAGCTTAAAGTCACTTTATGAAAGAGTCCCTGGTGAAGAGTCAATGGACAAAATTATTATGAATTTTGATGCATATTATAACGGTTGGAAACATCACTAAAAATGTGGATTAAGAATTTGAAAGCCCTCTTGTGGAGTGTGAAGCTACCAAGGGAATGCTCACGGGCATTCCCTTGGTAGCTTAATACATACATCCATGATTATTAAGATATGAGTTCGTCGACTCCACTTAAGAACAAAATGAGGACAAGGCCAATCATACCTGAGACAGACACATGGAACTAGCGACGCATAGAACCCGGGACGCATAGGACCCGGGACACATAGAACCCGGGACGCATAGAACCCGGGACACGTAGAACCCGGGACACATAGGGATGACCCCCGTCAGGCCTGAGGAATTTCGGACAAAACATGTATTCTGCACAACTTCGGCAAAAGGTAGTAAGCGACAATGGCTGGTATAAGTTCGCAAATGCTTTTACTTAAGATTTGCACAGCAGTGTCCAATGTACATGTAAGTGTATTGCAGAGCTTGAACTAAAAGCATTTGCTAGCTGTTATAAATATCAGCCAGTTTTGTGGAAAATTGCACTTCCCCCATAGAGGGTGTGAGGGGGTTACGTTACATCATAAAGGAATCAATCATAAAGGTTTAACTGCAAACGATGAAGTAACTGACATGACTGAGGGATACACCTCATGTGTTGCCACCAAATGCCTCTCACTGCCTGAATTTTGGCTTTACGTAATAGGCAGGAGTTCCAACTTTTTTTATGGTAGTGGGGCACATGAATCTGTCAGCTTGATGCCTTGAATAACAGAGCTATTTTCAGCACAATTAGTGTTCCATCTGCAAATGTACATTCTCCTATTGAAATGTACACAGATAACCCTGCGCTCTCATCGTTCGTGGGATTCTTGTTAATTCAGTCCATTTGTATCATAAGATCAACTTGTCTGAATTCAACAAAATTTGCAGTAAACATGCAGAAGGGTCTTGCCTATCATATGGAAGAGTCAGAATGCAAATCTGTTGAGGTTTCAAGGGCTGTCCACATTTATAAAATGCTAGATTTGTAAGTTGAACCTTTATGTTTGATTCCTTTATGGTTGCATGTACGTTACAGCTCTATCAGATTCTTCAACAATGAGGAAGATAAAGAACAAAAAAGCAAGTCACATTCAAAAACAAAATAATATGGAGAATAATGGAGGTAATGTTTATAATAAAAAAGGTTGCGTATGATAAGATACATGTATTTCTTCTAACCATCCATAGCCAGACTGGAGGACATGTAACTCACAGTAGGACAAGGCCATATAATTTTGTGGCCAGGATCACAAGATCACACTGCTCTTTTATTCGAAAAGCTGAGTTTATGTCGATTAATGCCTCATTTTGCCAAAGTTGAGCACTAATCGCGTTATTGAATATGCAATTGAGTTTTGCGCAGCAAATAAGGGAAATTATAAAACGTCTTTACATGTAGCATCAGCAAGGCGCATGTAATGTGTTATATTGTGTGAAGTGTTATCAAGAACTCAATCACCGGCAGCAAGTTCCGGTACCACCGTCGAGTATACTGTTTGTTCTTAGGCCGTAGCTACGGGTTCCATACACCTCTCGCCGAGATATTTCTTCTGATAAAAAAAAATTGGGCCGAGACTCGGCCCAATTTTTTTTTATCAGAAGAAATATTTTAGGTAAGGTCACCTCCTGGATACTCTGAAACTAGCTGGACCCCGTTATTCGATGTCTTATACATGTTACTTATTGCTTGGTGTCGCTGCAAACCCAAATTTCTGTACCAACACTGCGTGACTGCTGTCATGCAATAGGAGCTGTCAGCGAGTTGACCACTAGGTGTCACTAGGGCCCAATTCAATGCATCTAGCGGACCCAGTCATTATCGATCGAGCAGCGATCATAATAGATTTCCTGTACATTTGGTCCGCTAAGACTGTGCTGCCATCTGTTAGCAATATGCGCGGCTGACTGCTCCTATTGGTGATGCAACCTGAACAACAGGGCACAAGCCTCCAAAAAACCTGGTGACGTTGCGTCGGTTTGTGACCCTGACGAACAACAGTCAAATCCGCCATTTTAGTTAACCACTTGTGGATGGTTATCAGCGAGATGACTAACTCGCCAAGCCGTTCTCACGGCCTCTGGGTCAATTCTCTCCCATGCCAACACAATCATTTTCTGGGCCTAGCACGAGTAGGCCTAGCAGTGCAGCGGACGTCTTGGCGGAGGGTCTACCGGTCTTCTCGTTATCCATCACAGAAATAGGCCCTCTATAACGCCTTAAGTCACCGCAAAGATTAAGGCCCGTAATTTAGAATGCTCCTCAACGTAAAGGAGTTCCTCAAGGCTATAGTTCTCAACAGAAGAGCAATAGCCCAGAGGAACTCCTTTACGTTGAGCAGCATTCTAAAATACGGGCCCAAAAATAGGAACTTCATGTTTGTAGGTTTCACCCATTTTCAGTGGTGACCAGAACCAAACACTTTGACAGGTGTGGCGAAGTCCACATTCCAAAGTCACCACAGCATACGTTCCCGCCAGCAATAAACCAGATTACGAAACAGGAGAGACCGATGTTCACTTTAATAACGCAAGAGGGTCTACTGGATCTTTTTTTCAAGATCAACAATAAATCGTTCTCCGGATTTAGGTTACTTGGCTCAAAAGCGCCACAGAACTATACACAGTGCGTTATGCCCGTTGTACACGGTAGGATTTTTTTGTACTAAAAATTATAAATGAGGCTCATGAAGGGTGATTTCGGTCATAGGCTACCGATTGCCTAGCTGAATGGCCTTGTGAACACCCATTTAACTCCCTTTTATAATTTTTAGTACAAGAAAAATCCTACGTGTACAACGGGGATTAGTATCAGATTTCAGTACCCGCTGTACGAAATTTTTCATCCATTTCAGAATCTTTGGAAAATTTCGCGTCCGGTTCTGTTGGGGGTTCAATGCATTAGGCTTCCTTTACATTGAAGTATACGGTATACGAAAGCGCCGGTTAACAATGGCTTCACGGTGGTGAATCCTCGGAATGCCTTTGTTAACCGGTGTTTTCGTATACCGTATACTTCTATGTAACGGAAGCCTTAACCCGCATGTAGGCCTTCATTGAGCGCATTCAGAAAATTGTATGAAAGGTTTGATGGTGTACAGCGGGTATTATTCGCATCAGAGATTTCTTGGACACGTCGTGTTGGCAGATCATGAGATCTGAAATAAAATATCGTAATAAACATTTTCTTAGTTCAACAATATTGCTGGAATTCAGTCAGTATTGTGTTTCAAAACTGCAAACTCGCCTGAAGAAGGTCTAGGCCTACTGGTGTGACGCACAGGCCAAAAACCATATAGCACACATTGGACACGTTCCGCTGATCTCAATTTGACATTGCCGTTCCCCCTATTGTTAACACTCCCTCTACCTTTGGGTGGACTTAGAAAATTTCGGCTGTGATCCGACGGCCAGGTAAGTGGGATTTTCCCGTATATAGCCAGTTATAACACCGACGAGGCTGAACTGATCCTATGCCGGAACAAAAATGGCCGCCATAGCTTCATCACTTGAGAAGTTCAACGTGCTGCAATAGCGTGACTAACCCTTCATCAAGGTAATATGCTTCAACTCATTCTTCTATGTGTAGCAACACTTACAACGCCTAATTGGTAACTTAGTTCGTTCAAATAGATAGATTTGAACAGTCTGGTCCAGCATGCATATACCACGTTACCTAAGGTTACGTCAGCAGTCGCGAGATACAAAACCTAACGCATACTGTGGGGCTTTAAGTAAGTTTAAATACACGACATCTAAAGACGACGAGGAATATGGGCGACTAAAATTCTAAACATGCAACAAATCGTGAACACCCTCTAGGTGAACAAGTTGTAACCCCACGGCGGTGAAGATTCACTGACAGGGGGCTTTATGTACGAAATTTATCTATCAGGATGAGGAGAAACCTAAATTCTGAGGTTCCCAGGTTTAGCCTGGACGTTTTTTTTTTGACAGCCTATTGAAACAGCTGACAACCTTACGTATTGGTTTTTGTGAAATTGGGGTCTGGTAAATCATCAGGCGCATTCAGAAGACTCTACACGTCCTGGTAGCGTTGTAAAATTGATGTCTAGTAAAAAATACACAATACGTGTTCAAAATTGTGCTTGAAAGTTAGTGAAGCCTGCCACGAAATGCACATAACACTCATGCTGTGTTCAAACTCTTACCAAAAAACCTCATTTCATTTATACAGATTAGTATGCAAGCAGTCGTGATAGAGAATGAAAACGTCATGAAATATTTAAATTTTTTCAGGCGGCTTTACAACAAAACGGCAAATATTTTGAACACTGCATGATTACATGTTTGTGCATTTCATGGTGGGTTACACTAACTTCGAGCACAACTGAATATCGACGTTATAGACATTTCAGATTCCACGTAGTTCAGGGGCCGGTTGCACGAAAGTAAAATCACTGTTAGTTTATCTTGGTGTTAACTTATCCCAAAATGTTAGTTTTGTTAGTTAAAAACAAGTTAGGGATTTTAACAGGAAAAGTTAAATTAACAGACTTTTATTTTTTAACTTTTGTGCAACCGGCCCCAGTACCGTGAATTTCATTTGTGCACTAGGTCTATAACACGGCAGAAGGTTTTAATATTGTCCCTAGATACATGTTCCATCCTCCTCAAAAGTCTCCCATAGTCTCCAAGATCTACCTAAATGGGGAGACACTGATAGACATGTCTCTCTTTTTTTGACTGATAGACATGTCTCTCTTTTTTTGAGTGTCCGCCAAACGGGCACTGGCATCAGGTGTAACGTTTTTCAGTGTGGCCATTTTTAGCTCACCTGTGGTGAGCTCTTACGATTGGTGCAGCCTAAGGCTAAGAATTCATTCACGCGATTTTCTTGCCGCAGACGCTCGAACAAAAGCACCGAACAAAAGGATAGACGTCCGCGTTGGCGTTTCGGGGGCTTTGCGAAAACTCCCTATTGTTTGCGAATCCCCGCGAACTAGAATGAAATGGTCCATGGACCATGTAAATAGCTCTCTCTGTCATTAGACTGTTATGTCCAAAGAGGTGAGCACATGGTCCATAGACCATTTCATTCTAGTTCGCGCAGGTTCGCCCACCTACGTCGCCACAGTGTGACCTAGGCTTTACACCAGAGGCATTCTCAGTCATTACACCTGGACCTTCTGGATCCCTCAGTGCTCAATGTCACAGGTGAGCGCCAGCCCCTCCGCCCTTTTGTTATGTTCATTGAACGATGCGAAATTGTTTTCAACCGGCAAATCTTACCTCACTTAAAGCGATGTACTCGGGCTCTGCAGTAACTGCACATCGATAGTTCCTCTATATCCCGTATGGCGGCAGCACTACAATTTATGAATGAAATTCCAAGTAGGTCATCTCATTATACTACGGAATTTACTATGACCAATCAGCAGCGAGGAGAGTGACATGAGTGACAGGGATGCCGGCGACGACGATTCGAAGAATCGCAAAAACATGCGAAGGATGGTGTTGGCCGTGGGTCAACGACGTTCAGAGGTACACTGCTAAGTCCTCATTTAGTGCTGCAACAATTTTCTGTCTTCACACGCCGCCATCTGGCTAAACTTGCATCATAGACGCGGAATTCGCTGGTCTTCCTCCTCACACTTCGGCTTTTTCGGTGCCATGTTTGTTGTCAGTCCGTCGATCTCGTTGGGAAATCCCCGTGAGANTTGAATATATACAGACATTAAATACGATTTAATACCTGTATTAAAAAACGAAATCTGATTGGATGATTTTATGGAGGTATAAATTCCATGAATATAGGTCCCTGCCTATATTCATAATTATGTCCACCCCGGCCTGCGATAGACGGGCGCGTCAAGGATTATGAAGGATCCCCTAGCGAGCTGGGTTTCAGCCGCTACTTGCCGCAAGAAAGTAGCTCCGAGTTATTTTCTTCCCATCGTCTAAGCGGCGCGCTACCGAGCTCAGGACAGCCGTAGATGTCCTCGGGCTACCGGCCGGCAACCCGTCATTTTCCATTCTTTTAGCCCGTTTGGGAATCGGAAACACATCGTTGGCAGAATCGGTGGAAATGTGACTGTAGCATTTATTAGCCTCTTATCGTTGGGTGACAGTGGAGTGACCTGAACACATTTCTTTTCAGAAGCGGATAATCTGCAGTTTATCACATACACGACTAATTGCATCGACTGCGGAACGGACGGCACTGTATATGTTGATGTCGCCGGTGAAAGTTGCAGCATCGACAGTTACAACCTCGATAGTCCCGTGAATGACGCGGAACCCGGCCAGTAAGCAAATAGACCGCATTTCAAGTCATTTTTGTACTATTCAGAGATTAACCGACATAATATAAGCCACGCAAAAAGCTTATCATGGCTGTTGCAAAAAGTACCTAGGAATAATGTTCCTATTTCTTATTCTTTACTTGTATCTCCTTTATTTGTGACCGCTCGCATAACATAAAACTGTTTGGGTTCGGAGATTGTTTGGACTACTCGCAGGGTACTGATGGACGCCTCGTTTAAACATGGACCATTGAACCATCTTTTTTGAAGATGGGGATTTGGCCTAGTGGTTTAAGGCGTGCTGCCCCTCAGTGCTGGCGATTGATGCCTTATGCGAGGGTCCGTGGGTTCGATTCTGGTAGGAAGCAATGTCTTTCACCTTAGAAACCCGATTTCTATTTCTTATTCTAGTAATAATTTTCAGCATCGAATTCCAAACAATTCCCATCCAACGCCTCTGCGGTTATGATACCAACAAACCTAATGTCAACAACGGTTCGCTGGCATGAGGCGGAGGGCGAGGGGCACAGGCCTAATGTACCGTAAATAGGCCTATCAGTCAGCGCCACCATCGATGGCCAGAGAAACCAGACTTGTCTGTATGGCTATTAGGAAGAAGTTGTTGGAAGCCACGAGCATCCTATTTAAGATGTCCTACTTTCCCCTGTGTGGTGAGACCTCAATACAGGCGCTATGCTACTGTATGTTTATTACCATGACCTGGTTCATCCATGAACACACGATCGATGTAGTGTATACACAGCGGTCAGGGCCAAAAAACTGTGGAAATGTCCACGTATTTGAATTATAGTTATCAATTAAGCATGGAAGTTGTTGCTACACATGAAAGAATGAGTTGAAGTATAGTGCCTTACCTAATGAAGGGTTAGAAAAGGTATCACAATTGGACAATGAAAAGAATGTCCACCATTTTTACTATGCAACACCTACTCCCCTGCCTGTTACAGCCGCTCCGCTATAGGCATACAGTACAATAGGACTCGAGGACAGAGGACCCGCATAAAAATGATCCTAAATAATCTCGTCATTTGGTCCAAAAATCGTCCAAAAAGCACCAAGCCGATTATATTATTCAAATTGCTTAGCAGGGGACACGATTTCACGCCAAATGATTAGCTATTGCGTCGATAATCAGTAGATTACGTGAATGGAAAAGGAGAAAATGGAGGCGAAAAATTTACCCACTTTTAAAAGTGTGATGATTTTAGTAGTGAGAATGCCTCTCAAGGCCAGCTCACCAATATATCGTTGGGACATTTATCATTTTTGTAGGTACATGTATTACAAAAATGATAAACGTCTCTAACGTTCTTGTAATAATGACACGAGTCTAGTTATAGGAAATCATTCTGCTTTTGTGAGACAGAATTAAAATGGTAACATTCTTTTAGACGCCCTGTAGTGCAGTACTGTCAGGAAAAAGGCTTGACTACCCTGGTTCTGAATTTTCTGAGTTTCCATAGAGGTTTTAGCTGTACTTCCATCTATCCCAAACCCACCAAGACCCCAGGTTTCTTGCGCGTACACCTATTTTATTGGATCCGCCGAGCTCGCCGGGGCTAATTCAGACACGTGAGTTACCCGGGTTTTTAGATTGGTGTAAGCGCAATATGCTCGGCAATTACTCGTTATCAGACCCGGCGACAGATGGCGCGGTAAGGGTGTTGCGTATTGCGCATGCGCTATAAACAAAGGCCCCCGCGAAATTTGAGCCGCAAGCGCGACCTCTCTCGCCGTGTTTAGTAACTAATGAAACGTACTGAAAATAGGTGTAAGCACTGGATAAAGCATAATCATAACAAGCCTAATGGCAACAACGGTTCGCTGGCATGAGGGCGAGGGGCAACGTACCGTAAATAGGCCTATCAGTCAGCGCCACCATCGATGGCCAGAGAAACCAGGCTTGTCTGTATGGCCATCAGGAAGTTGTTAATGTTGGAAGCCACGAGCATCCTATTTTAAGATGTCCTACTTTCCCCTGTGTGGTGAGACCTGAATGCATGCGCTATGGTACTGTATGTTTATTACCTTGACCTGGTTCAACACACGATCGATGTAGTGTATGCAGCGGTAATGTGGACAACAAGACTGTGGAAATGTCCAAGTATTTGAATTATCTTACTTATGAATTAAGCATGGAAGTTGTTGCTACACATGAAAGAATGAGTTGAAGTATAGTGCCTTACCTAATGAAGGGTTAGAAAAGGTATCACAATGGGTCTAACTTCTCAAGTGATGAAAAGAATGTCCACCATTTTTACTGTGCAACACCTGGTCCCCTGCCTGTTACAGCCGCTCCGCTATAGGCCTGCAGTACAATAGGACACGAGGACAGAGGACCCGCATGAAAATGATCCTAAATAATCTCGTCATTTGGTCCAAAAATCGTCTGAAAAGCACCAAGCCGATTATATTATTCAAATTGCTTAGCAGGGGACACGATTTCACGCCAAATGATTAGCTATTGCGTCGATAATCAGTAGATTACCTGAATGGAAAAGGAGAAAATGGAGGCGAAAAATTGACCCACTTTTAAAAGTATGATGATTTTAGTGGTGAGAATGCCTCAAGGCCAGCTCACCAAAAAGCATAACATAATCGCAAACCTAGTAGCCAAAATAATACCCAGTTCAGATGTACAAAAGTTGTCATGGTTTTTTTTACACAGGAACGAGGTGCAGAGAGAGCGCATCTTGTGCAAGGCCCCATAACAGTTGGTGTTTAGTATCAGAGGCCACTTCGAGAAAAAAGCAAAAGAAGGATTTTAGTTTAACATGTTTAATGGAGAATGTATTACACAGTCAAACTTCGAAGGCGTATTCTGCAACACCTGTCGCTTCGAAATCGATGTGAACTTCACAAAGTGTACATTGTGACCAGCTGAATTCGAATATGCCATTAACTCATTTTAACAAAATTTTGATAGAACCTCGTTTCCAGGTGCACGTTCGTGCAGAGGTCTCACTCACCAGTGGGGCACCTGGGCTACCACGTAGCCTAACCTGGGGCGACGTCGAAATTCACATCGTCATATTCTTTAATGCATGTAGGACTGACAATATCATCATGGCACACATCATGTCATACATTTTTGGAAAGCTTGCAGCTCGTAGAACACCTCTGGCCAATTTCCAAAATCTTCCAGCTCTGTATTAATTGCTAAAGGTGCCAATTCCAAACCCCCATACGTGCCTTGAAAATGGCCAAAAAACCCTGGAAATCTACTCCAAGGCCTACAAACTTCACAAGCACCATGCCATTGGAAAACGAATTTTTCCAGGCATGTGCTTGTCACGTAACTGATCCAAAATACATGCCTTTTGGATATGTCATATAAAAATGGGGGGTCATGGTAGCTTTTTTTGGCTACGGCCCTTCGAAATCTCACCTTCATAATCTGCGCCATTTGAACCGGAAACGACCTTGGCCGACCTACTTTTCAGCTATAAATAGCTGGCCTGGCCTGGTTGTTGTTACTACACACAGTGCTCTGATAATTTGCTGATCAAATCTCCAAAACTATCTCTTCACAAAATAACTAAGACATTCGAAATCGGGACAGGATAGGCCCACATATACCGATCGAAATCAATCGAGTTTGAAGTGTTCTATTTTTTAGGGGGTACAAATCGGGCCTCGTCCTCACTGGTGAGTGAGCCCAGAGCCACCGCAACGCTGTGACTCAGCGATCGATCGATCGACCCGTCGCGACTAATTAAACTGTTGACGTTGCGTCATGAAAAAGTGACCTGTAGATTTTTGTATAGGAATAATGAGACAAAAACGTTGTTTTTTCGCCAACCTATCTCCTCATTTTAAGAAAAAAACGCAAGGCGATTAAAGAAATTTTCACCTGCTAAAAGGATAATGTAAAGTTTACTCTCGGGCGACCAACACAAACCGGTTATTTTCACGCTAGAATAAATGGAAATAACGTTCGTTCCGCAGGTTTCTCATTGGAATGTTTGCATAAATGAAAAAGTAAACACATCACATTTTCAATCACCGAGAATCAAATACTGACAAATGATATACTATCAAAGCTGCACATCAGAAGAAAGAGGATTGCTCAGAGATTCTCTTCAATCACATTTTGATACAAAACACAAATCAGTACATAGCGATATCGCGCGCAGATCTGCAAAGTTTTCATTGTATAAATCTCGGCTTCTGTCTCGATTTCAATCACCGAAGCGGCAAACTACGGGCGGAGCCATTATGAATTGTAGGAGGTGCTGGTGTCACTCTGACAACTAACCACGTAGCGGAACGACAAGGAACTAGGAATTCGGGCCACTATCATAGTGGGCTTGGAAATAATGAGTGCTCCCGATTATGCCATTTATGATTATGCTTTATCCAGTAAGCCAAGCGCGTGGCGGTTTTTTTTTCAAGGGCGGGGAAGACCCGTGTCTCAAAAAACCCACCAATTTGGGATAGGTGGAACTAAGGCTGTAGATCCACGGTCCACCATCCACCATCCGTTGCCGGTGGAGTTGAGGAGTATCGATGACTTTGGTGCTTTTAAGAGGGCCTTAAAAACATATCTTTTTAACCATGCGTAGGCCTACTTTTGTTGATCCTACTTTTCATTCTAGTTTTTATTCTAATTGTAATTGTTTTACGCTCTAGCTTATGTTTTAATCTGTCTGCACCTATCACCTCCTATGTGAAGTGCCTTTGAGCATTTTTAATGAGGGCACTATAAAATATGTTTTAATAATAATAATATAATAATAATAATCATCTTCACTGAGTTCAGGTCAAGACTCGGCTTCTCCTCCCTTGACCTTCACGCAAGCAAACCACATTCCGTGTTCAACGGATTTCCCCGGTCCCCAAAAAAGCAACCAATCACGGCAAAGCTTGCATCGGCAGCTCGGGTATGATGACAAGACGGCGGTCGATGAAACTTTATTCGAATGCAAATTCTCCGTGGAAGGACTAACAAGTACTCAAAAAGAAGCCGCGAAGGCAATATTCGATGGAGACTATTTGTTAGTCTGTTGTAGGACTGGCAGTGGGAAGTCAATTATGTACCAGCTGGCTGGTGTTGTTCGCTACGAAGTTGAACGGCGTACTCGTATGAATAAATTATCGCAGAAGAACCGAGGCTTCTGATTGGGCGCACGAGAAAATCCCAAAGCGTTGAACACGGAATCTGGTTGCTTGCTGCAGAGTGTAGGAAGAGGTTAGCGATTTCTACACGATGCATTGTGCAGAATGCCATCCATCCACGCTGGCGAAGAAAGGTTCCATCGTCATGAACCCTTTATTAGGCCATTGTTCGCCATTGAGTCCGTATACAGTGTACCTCTACGTAAACCTGGCCTATGACAGCCACACTGATACCCCAGAAAAAGTCGTGGCCAGGTATTGTGGATCGGATGACAATCTTCGCACGGCGTCGTGACATTCTCAATGCTACATTGTATCTTCATTACAGGATAGATACGTTTATACTTGACGAGAAATCATGTAAAAATGGCATAGGGAAACTAAAGTGGCTGCAGTTACGTGCCGATTCAGCTGACGCATGGTCGTTCGACAAGGTTTGTACTTTTTTGTGGAGGTACCGGTGTAACGTTTTTGAGTGTTCCCCATCTGTTAGTGTTCCCCTCCTATTGCCTGACGGAATAAGCGGCGACTCGACAATGGAGGACACACAGAGAAACGTGTCGATCTATCTGCCAGTGTTTCCAGAACAATAGGGGCAACACTGACACACGGAAACACTGAAAAACTTTACACCGGTGTAAAGGAATCTAATCCCCCCCCGCCCCCCCGATATGTGATATCGCCCAACAATACATTTACGGATTAAGCGGCACCATTCATTGGACTCCAGACAGACCAAGACCTTCTTAATCCATAAAGTCCTGCAACATCTAAGAGCGACCGAATGGAATGCGGAAGTCAGGAAATGAGACAGGAATTTTCAGTTTTCATGCATTCGACCTGCCTATAACCGGTGAAGATCCGTTGTACACTAGCCTTGTTTACACTTCATAAAATTCCGGACTCAGCACGGGCTTTTTGCGTTTACGCCTATGAATCGCCGTGTCTAAATAAAGCCCGGGCTTTTAAAACCCATACATGCCGCATATACATGCTCAAGAATCCCGGGCTTATTTCAGACCAAGGCTTCGAAAAGTCCGGGCTTTTTCGGACAGGTGTAACCAAGGCTACTACTGGGCACCACAGACGTCTGTTTGTATAGTCTGATCGCGTCGTCGGTCGGTTATTCAAGAGTTCGTGTGATTAAAGGACCACAGTATTGCTTCCCAATCCTGCGTTACACCTACCCGCGTTAAGGGAGACCTCTATTGACGACTTGGTAAACTACGCATGCTACTACGTGCATTGTAGTGTAATCATACATTCTCCAACACTGGGGCGAAAGGCTTAACTACAGTATTGGAGAACGGGTACCGGTGGCGCCGGCTGTCGGCAGAAAGTGGCAATACCGTGGTGCTTTAAAGATCCTTGGAAAATCCCACTAATATTGGTTAACTTCCGCATTCCATTGGCTCGCGCTTAAGAGCGGTTTACACACGCAACTTTTCATATGCAACTTCATGCAACTTGTTGCATAAACCTGATGAGACCAAAAAGTTTCATCAAAGTTGCATGTGTAAACGGGCCTGCCACTTGTTGCAACTAGATCACGCTGGATGTTGCAATGTGTAAACGTCACAGGTAGACTGCAACAAGTTGCAGGTTACAGCAACAACTTGCAAACTGGTGCAACCTGGTGTAAACCCCCCTTTAGATGTTGCCGGACTTTACCACTTAATACGTGTTGCCACCGCATTTGCACAACTCGATTTCGTCCAATTTATAGGTTATTCTGAAAGACGTGCATCAGGCAATATCCTACACTGGAAGATGTCCAAATAAACGGTGTTACTTAGGGACACATGGAATCACCCCGACCGCTGTAAATTTTACTGTCCTTTCTACGAAATCGTCTTCAGGTGAGTTAAACTCGCTTAGAATATTTTGAACTGTAGATGTAATGTACACTATCTAATATCTTCAGACGACTCGTGATTTGGACACCCCAAATATGTAGCATTTTTAAATCGTTTTGTCATTCACTGTCACAGAGTTGGTGAGCTGCCCTTCAGGCATTCTCACCACTTCAGACCGTGAACGGCGTGAGGCCAGGAGCCCTGCTTGTCGTCGCTCTATGTTGATCGGGTGTCCGCACTAAGCTCGGCATCAATATGGTGATCTTGAGGGAGCTCGAGGTGACCAGGTTGCCCATTTATTTTTCAGTTTCGTGGCGTAGTCCTGGTAACTAAAAAATTCCTCCTGTTTTATGTGAAGATGGACATGCTGAACAACGTTTCAACTTGTTACCAATTGCCCATTTCCAAGATGGCCGCCCTTATCAGGGGGCCAAACGGATTAACAGTAGGGGTCAAAAATTTGATGTCTTCAAACCATATCAACATGGGTATCAAAATATCAAAACATGGGTCCAAAAAATTTGATGTCTTTAAATCATATCAACATGGGTATCAAATTTAAGGTCTCAGTGGGTGCAGCAACATGGCATAGGTTTCATTCCACAAAATGTACACTGCAACCCTTGAGGGGGGTCAAAAAGGGCCACAAATCTGACATTTGACCCCTTCCCACTAGTTCCACAGGGGCTGCAGGTGGAGGAAAATGATTTTTTCACCATTGCTCTCTCATAGAACTCCAAAACGATACCCATGATGACACCCTTTGGGTGACAGTTTTCAAGATCCTAAAAAAGGGTCCAAAAGGGGGTTATACATGTAATTCAGGATCTTCTAAGTCTAAAACATCCTTTGTGAAATCGGCCCAGGGTGACTGACATTACAATGCCGCTGGGCCTCACACCAGCGAACTGTTATTGCCGTTAGGCAAGTTTTATTTGTAGTTTTATTTTTGTTTCTGTTTTACAGAGAATGGGCCGAGGATTAGTGCAAATTTTGAACAAAATGGCGGATTTAGAGGATCCCTTCTAGAAAGAACCGACCAGGACTACCTTGCATGTGCCATAAAATGTCTTGCCAATGTGCTGTGCAAGGGTTATCATGTCGTTTGCGTGTCCGTTTACGAACTGTGCAGATGTGATCTGTACAATGACATCACTCCAGTTCGCAAAACAACTTCTTCTCACGAATATTATTTCGTGCTGGGTGTTGGTATCGACTTGGTCGTGTCACTTTAACAAGGAATATTGACATCGATTAACTTTCCAATAAAATCCAATAGAACACCCTGTGTTACGCGGCTTGGCGCACGAAGACCAGTTGTGAAATAACAATTAGAATCAACATGTTGAGAAATAACAAACGACCGACAACGCTCAGCACCGGTGGTCTAGTAGTGGGGCAGATATGTAACAAAAAATGGCCGAGTTGTTCACATCCGGCAGAAAGTGTGAAAATGTGCATACTGGACCTTTCAAGTGTGCTGATGACGAATTTTGCCGGATCCAAGCACTTTTCCCATGGGATCCGGTTGTAAAATGGAAAACAAAGATGGCCGCCAGGCGCGTTGGTCGATACATTTTAGCATACAACTCTTTTAGAATAAATAATATGCAATGACCAAACCAACTTTAATCTACTTGTTTTGGACCAATCTGAATTCTTATGGAGTGATATATTGATAATCTTGATTTTGTTACTCACAGTCAGCGGGATTTGGTGTTTGGCCTATTTTCCTGAAAATGATGTAATTTGAAAATCCTTTGTCAGAATCCGCTGATCTTGGTGTCTTTACCTATGTTTTGGGGATTGTTCTTTCACATAAAAAGATAGTTGAGTGCATACGATTACTCGGTATATGCTAACTAAGGGTACCCCTACCCCAGACACAATGCGCAAACACATGTTTCATTCTGAACGGCTACGTCCAAAATGCACATTCCTATGGTAATGACAGTGATGTCGTTTCCTGTGTTTTCAGGGGTGTTCTTTCACATGCAATCACTTTCAGATATGTAAGGGCACTCCTTACTGATGAACCAGGGGTACCCCTATACCCCAAACATGATTGCAGAAGAGTGTCACCTAACTGCGCGATACTCGAAGTAACTGGCTTCAGCACGTGAAGAGAGTGGCCTTTCAAGCTCGTCACGACTGGGGGCAGTCGCAAAATCCAAACGCAGAAGTTCCTGCACCTTTTGAGTTGGGATGGCAGAGCCGCTAACCCGTACGGGATACGCGTAGGCCTATTTGGTAAGGGAATAACATCGTCAATAAGGCAGTACGATTTGCAGTGCTGAAATATGTGACTCGGCACAACAAAATGAGTCGGAAGTCGCACAGAAGAAGACCGAAGGTGGCACCAGACAGCAACCACAGAAATCGACAAAGTCAAATTTCACAACGGGCAGACAACCCTGAAATCAGCGAACCGTTGGTGTTACCTTGGACATGTTGGGTCTTCTTCTGTGTGCATTCCGACTCATTTTGTCGTGCCGGTGTAACGTTTTTCAGTGA
This sequence comes from Notospermus geniculatus, assembly GCA_002633025.1. Classification (NCBI taxonomy): domain Eukaryota; kingdom Metazoa; phylum Nemertea; class Pilidiophora; order Heteronemertea; family Lineidae; genus Notospermus; species Notospermus geniculatus. The sequence continues at coordinate 64,189 of NMRB01002173.1, read as the reverse complement.
GGCCCGTGTGACATTACAATAGAATGACGGAATAAGCGGCGACTTGACAATGGGCGACACACAGAGAAACAGCAAGTCCGTTTCCCAGTGTGGTCCGAACAATGGGAATCACACAGAAAAACGGCCACACTGAAAAACGTTACACCTGGTCACATGTGGGATAAATTGCTTCCAAAATACGCTGCAAACAACCTGCCAAAATACGGTTTCAAGTCCACGAAGCAGGAATAATTTTCTCTAAATAATTAAAAATATTTTCTATCATTTGGTTTTTAGGCTTGCCTGCGCATGCGCAGCAAGCCTATTGTGATCACTTGGGGAAAAATGGGAGAGTGACGCACTCGTCCACAGGTGATTGCTGCGTGCATCGGCTGCGTGCTTCGGTATAGCACGAACACCTGGATGCGAAGGAATCAGCCAACTCGGCCATAAAAACATTGTTTTATATTCACAATGCTGCAGTTTTGCAGCTTTAATTCATAAACTCGGCCTAGAAGGCATATGCCACTATTCGTTCATGATAAAGTTGTGCCTCACCTTTGGCCAGGAGTGCCAAATAACTTGCCAGTTTGTGAGAATTATGTGTCAGGTTGGTTTTCGTGTAGTAAAGCACTTTCTAAATGCGCCATCCTGCTTTTATCCATGACCATGATGACGCCGATTGCAACGTCATCAGTGAAGTTGACTGTTTCTGGTTCCCCATCTCAAGACCTTGTGCTTAGTGTTGATGGCAGAGGTGGTGAGCTTGAAATTGTCGGCTGTTCCTCACTTCCTGGAATTGACTGTTTCTAGGGACCACTTTGTGGTTTGTGTTGATGGTAGGTGGTGAGCTTGAAACTGTCGGCTGTTCTAATAGTCGTGCACCTAGGGGACCGACAACACATTTCCAACCATATTCACCATGTTCACGTAGAATGTGATGCGAGTGGCCGAGGTTGGATGGAAAACCAGGAAATATCTGAATTTGTAAACATTGTCATGTGTCTTTATGTGTCTTTATTTATTTATTTCTAAATCAGTAAAATATGAGGTGCCCCTGGCCTTCTATGAACCATGAACTGCGACTTGGGCATGATGGCAAATGCTGAGAATAGGCCTACGCATCTTTTTTGGCTCCTGCTTGTTCTGGGACAGAGCTGTGAATTGCTCTTCGTCTTAGCATGCTTAGGGTCCCCTGTGGTTTTGTGTTCGTTTTGGTGACGGAAGAGCTATAGGGGCGCCTTTCCTGCCAAGGGGGTCTAAAAAGGTACCGTATCTATCGTGATTCAACAAGGATTGTAGGCCTAGACCAGTCGTTTGGTTATTAACCCCTTCCCAGCCAGGGCCAAGGGGTCTAATAAAATATAACTTCGATTCACCACGGATTAGGCCTACTAGGTCTAGGGCCTAATTGTAACCACTTCCACCCAATTAAGACGTCCAGCTTAGGGATAAAGTATCTACTGGTACCTCAATTCAACAAGGCCAGGACTGTCACATGCAACAACCAAAGGGCTCTAAGAAGGTGTGGATCTCGATTCACCAAGGAGGCCTAGCATGTGTTCTTCCCACCCAAGGGTCTAATAAAACTTCATCTCAATTCAGCAGGGATTTTAGACCTAATATGTGATATTAATTAAGATAAAAGGGGGCGCTGCGATCGCTTTTGTGAAAATCGGTTTTTACTGCAGTTGAGCCCTGGATGTGCTAATATTTTTTAGAAATTCCTTTACAGTGCATTACTACTAGAATGTATCTAAAAAACATCTGCTGCAAAGCTAAAATAATATGTGGCGCTGCTGACCTATTACTAAACGCAATGTAATGTCGGTTTGAATCAACCTACTTCAATGATTTAGTGACCAGTTGACCCAAGGTAGTCATGTTTCGTATCAAACTAAAGCTAGGTATCATGCAAGAAAGTGCCAGCCTGAAGAAGACCCCGGTTGGGGTCGAAAATTTGCAAACCTCTGGAAGTTGACTTCCCATTTCCATCAGTCATAACCTGCCCTCGTCACCTGCTAACCCATTTCCCCTCTTAAACCCAAGCATCAACAAAGCACAACAACAGGTAAGCCTACGGCATCTCTGATGCCTCTAGTTATTCATTTCAACCACTGCCCCTGCACCTAGCGCCAATTGCACCCCGGCCCGACCCTGTGCGCTATCCCGCCGGTGGGATGCATGTGGATAATGAACGGTCTTCTCGGAAGACTTCGAAAACTTCAAAGTAAAACAGAAAACAGAAATTTTCTCTATCAAAGTCTCCAATCCATCCCGAAAACATTCCCCTAAAGTTCCTGGCCCTAAAGTTGTGGGGGTTTCTGTATTGGCAGAAGGACATGCCCCGACAGCCAGACGCACTGGATCAGACCGACACGTGGTTTTTCAGATTTGATCATCTGAACCTCTTACTGAGCAGGGGACATATTTATGAAGTCTTCGCAACTTTGCATTCACACAAATCTATTGTTTGGCTGCACTTGCCCTATTGTTTCACTGACTTCCTTAAGCCTGCCGCACACTGGAGCTATCTGCTGAGCAAAAAGTCATTCGAGACTTTTTGCTCAGCAGATAGCTCG
>NMRB01002173.1:44505-55177 GCA_002633025.1 Notospermus geniculatus | reverse complement strand
GGCCCGATCGGACATCCAATATGGCCGCCAGGTGGCGTAACCTGAAAATCATCAAAGTGCTGTAACTCAGGAACGACTTGACCCAAAGCGCTCCAATGTGCTATGTGGTCCCCTGCAGATGACCTTTATGTGCATGTGAAGTTTCGGCCCGATCGGACATCCAATATGGCCGCCAGGTGGCATAACCCAAAAATCATCAAAGTCTTTTCTGGGAATGACTTTACCCAGATTGCTCATAACTGATGTGTACCTCCCTCTGTCATTAGACTATTATGTCCAACCCAGTGAGCACATGGTCCATGGACCATTTCATTTTTGTCTCAGTCTGATTCAGCCGCCGTATCTGATGTCATTTATTTTCATGCTGCATAAAACAAAACTTGTTGCCTGGTGCAGTGACGTCAGTAATCGTCTAAGAATATCATCCCAGCATTCATCTATTGAATACTGTGTTTATTAGTGTCTGGTAATACCCGGCTGGAAACATTGACAATCCCATTCTTCGAGACTAATGAGAAGAGTCGTTTCTAACTAATGAGGAGGTGCACTGCTCTGAATCGAGGAAGGTACATTATTGGTACCAAGATTAATTGGTCGAAAGATAATTCGTTATTCTAATACCTTGCCTTTTAGAGGCGTGATTGATGACGAAGTCAAGTCGGTTGAGACCTGTGGTGTTACTCTTCGTTCCGCATTCATTTGGTGCGTGGTTTTTGGCCGATATTTCCGTAATGCCTGGGTCGAATTTGACATGCCATATCAGTCAATTTGTCTTTTTTGTCGCTACAGGCGTCATCACTGTCATTTTCCCTAAAGCAGCCCTTACACGATCAATATTATTGCACAATATGGGGTCCAAAATAGGGGCATGTGCTTCTGGCATGATGGGTAGAAGAAAGATTGGCAATTATATTGCCCATTTTGAGCCTCATATTGTGCAATAATATTGTGCGTGTGTGGGCCGCTTAAAAACTTGACATAAAGATGTTCTTTCACCAATCACAGTTCGTGTTGGTTGAAATGGTGGCCATTTTGAAATGACAGACGCAATGCATCACAAATGTGTAAATTGCACTGAACATCATGGTGAAATGAAATGGCACCTATAGCATCCAAAAGCACCCAAGGTACCTCTCCCTGTATTGTCCGAAAGCGCCATGATAAGTGCCATGCTTTGACCTTGATTCAGGAGGGCAAGGTCACTGAAAGTTTACCCAGTAACACTGTTTCACAAGAACATAACTTGTTAGTTTTGAACTTACTTCATCTTTACATTTTTGGGCTCGGAAAAATCATAGTGTCAGTTTTGGTGAAAACCCTTCAGGGAACATACAGTAGGCTGCACAATTGACCTACCTTCCGCGACGCATCCCATCCGCATACCACGTCATACGCGTCCCATCGTCGTATCTTTCGCAGACGTCGCGCACCACTGTGCATGCATGCAGTGAAGATGTAAAGTCATTCGTCCGTAGTGCGCGGACGTCATGCACAAGAGACGCGTGATGTACTTGTACCATGCAATGAACTGAAGTGTACCTTTCGCGTGAAGTACGTGGAAGATACGCAGTAAAAGGTAGGTCAATTGTGCAACGTACTGTATCACATGACGTCATCAAGGGCGTATAGCTTTTATGGCCTAGGGGGCAAAATTGCTTAAGTGTGGAGGGCGAAGCCAGAGGGGGTTCTGCAGGGTGGTCCTCCCCCAGAAAAAAATCGAAAATCTACATCCTCTCAGATGCATTTTCCCCATGTCTGACACCACAACAACTTGACTTGAAGAGAGGAAATGACATTAAAGAGGAAAAATTAGTTTTGTCCCTTTTTGCTCTGGGGGCATTTGCCCCTTGCCAATCCCCCCCCCCCNATCGGGCCGATTTCGGTAAGGCGACCACCCCGCTAACGCGACCACTTTGGGTCTGTCCCGTGGGTGGTCGTGTTACCGGGGTTCCACTGTATGACATTTTCAATGTCCTCTTAATAATAATAATAATAATAATAATAATAATAATAATAATATTCCTCTTGTTGTTAATGGAACGATAAAATGACAATGAGAGCATCTACATGATGTAACTGAGTTTAGACTTCACTTCTTCCCTGAGCCAAGTTTTGGCCTATCCAAGACAGCGATGGTAAACAAATTAGAATCATTGATGTTTAAGTAGCCTACATTAAGTCAAACTGTACTACAAAGTGCCCTGTCACTGATTCCAGTTAATACATGATCTTCACATTTGTGAATTATGAAAAACAAGTGTAGTTCGAATTACAAATCAAACAAAACATTCCCTTCTTTGTGCGAGAAACTGGGGTACACCGTGTACAGTGACAGATAGGCCTAATGACTGGTGTTCAATGTAAATTTACTACAAAATTTAAAGTAAAAGCATTTGCTACCTTTTATAAATATCAGCCATTGGCCACAATGCATAAAACATCATCCCCTACAGAACCTATGACCTTAGTGTCCTCAAAGTAAACACTCAGCCCATTGAAATTGAAACTGACATCTTGTGGTTTTTGTGGTTTGGCCGTCTTCCCACATTCTAGTTCACAACTATTATTTTCTAGCTGGCAACTAGTTAGCAGGGTTCCTAGTGCTGTTTTATGAATAGAAAAATAGATGTCAACTAACAAGAAAGCAACTACTGAGTTAGAAGCCAACTATCCCCTAGTTGGCAACTATTTTAGCAGCCTTTTATGAATATGGCCCCTGTATGCTAAGAACCAGATGTAAGGATGAAAGAGGACGATTCAATAAGAGTGATGGATGGATCAGATGTGAACATTTTATCGGCCTAGCAAACTCCAATAAAAGTAAATACTATGGAAAGGTCCATGGACCATGTGCTCACCTGTTGGACATAATACGAATCGGACCGAAACTTGGTGTCATAGGTCATCTGACCTACAGTACCAATCTAAAGTTTGTTATATCCGCGCCGCGGAATTCCGCGGCACAGATCTTGTAACAACCTCGGTCGGGCGACTAATTACCCTCGGACAAACACGGGTGATCCTCGGATCCGTGGTTTTCCGCGCGGGCAATTATATACACGTTAATTACCCGCATTAACAACAAAAGAGCCGCCGTAGTATGCTTGCTGCGGCATGCTTTGCGTTAGTACCTGTCGTCGCTCGCGTCTGGTTTTGAACTGCAGTTAGCTATGTGCCGGACAATGCGCCCACGACCTGCCAACAGCACTGATTTCAGTGCCATGTGTCCCCTGATAAAAAATTTACCTAACTTCAGTCAAAAAATGCATAATTTGTCTTGCCATTTCATCATTTGTGCCGACGGAGCCATCCATCACACTTGAGACGGTCGCTGACGATGTTTTGGCGGGAAACCCAATGTGACACAGTGACTGCGAAGGCAGCTTTTATTCAAATGACCTGTATGCAAATACTATGGCCTACTTACTGCGTCATCCAATGGGTGAGGGGATACCACGCTGGGATTCCCATGACATCAGTTGTGGCAACTATATTTGGCACACCATGTGCATGGGAATGTTCCCCCGACTCCCGTCTGCTGAGATGAGTAGGCCTACGGATGTCGCGTGGTCTTCTTGCTGGTTTAATTTATGTGGTGAATTTCAGTTACTGGCAGATCTTGGCTATAAATGAGCACATCATTTTACATTTTTTTCAACTTTCTCATTGCAGATTGAAGTTTAATCAGTCCAGGGCTCGATTCCAGCTGTCGTTACATCTTGTTTTGTCCATGGCTTCCGGCGGTCACATTTTTTTCCAGTGCACCACTAACTTTGCTGACCCATTCTTTTTAATATCATGAATAAATATATATAAATATCAAGCCTACAATTCCTACTAACAACGCTAAAAAGATTTTGCATGGCTTATTGTTGTCTAAATCCTGCGTGTTATTCAGTATCGTTGAACATGTTGAATCAGCAAAAGAGCCAAGGTAAGTCAGCCTGCTGCATGACAGGCAAAGCCGCTAATGACGGTTGGCTCTGGACATACCAGTACTGGTTCAGAAGTGGAGAGATATCTTGTCCAACCCTGTCATCAAAAGAATTTTTCATACGTACGTATCTTTCTTTTTCTCAACTGTTCAACTGTCTGGTGCTCGGCATCCAATCCAATCTCAGGTTGAGGATGAGCCGGCCGTCATTAGCGGCGAATACTTACCATGGCTCATTTGACGATAAAACAAACAAAACACGCATGGAAGCAAGCCAGCCATGCAAAAGAGTTAGCAATAGCATGATTAGTGGAAGATAAAGCATTTCAAGTAATTTTAATTTTTTATTTAATGACTGAGACTGAATGTTAGAGTTAGTAATTGGTTAAATATCGGTGACGGGGGGAACACTGGAAAACGTTACACCAAGTTATGCACTGAACGACGGGCCGGTGTGAAAGGAAAGAATGTCCGGGGAAAAACTGTCCTGGAAGGAACAAAATATCCTGTTGTTGCATTCTAATCTCTGGCGATTGGCTTAGCCATGCCGCCTGATCCGTATTCAACAATACAATTTTTATGTAGAAGTGGACACTTTCTACAAGGGGGACACTCTTTACTGCTACAACGGCGATGATCTATTCTGGTGAACTGCATGGACGGTGCACTTCCAACTCCTCAATCCAAATATGGGCTGGCAGGTGAGGCCCCTCTAGGTGTAGGGTCCTTGCCATTTTGGTATGGCGCAGATGCAACCATGGGAACTGTACCTAAAGAAGAAAAAGAAATCTGCTGTCATAATTGGCATTTTATCGGCTTCGTAACGTGAAGTGATCATACACAGGCTAGGGTCGGATGCGATGCGGCTTGGGCTTTTAAAATCTCCACGTGGCCTGGCAGGCCGCCAACTGCGAATTTGCATATGATAATACCTGTCACTCATGACCTCATTCAGATCAGTAGGGTACTGTGATTGGACTGTCGTCCGTTCGATGCTGACCAAGAAGGGAACTTCGTTACAAGACCCTTACTCACAAGGGTGAAAAGTGACTGTGTTGATTCATCAAGATGAAGTTTAGTCTATGTATTAACCAGAAAAAGTGGGTCACACCGTCGACATCAATGCTTGTCTGCGATGGAAAGACAGCTGCTGATAATGTAGGCCAAATCTACGAGTGCCGTTGACAGCCTACCTTACCGTCGGCTACCTGCGAAAGACCCCGTTTCTGGTTTCCTGCAAGAATTACTACATTACTTCTGAATCCGAAATGCACGATTTTTTTATGAATTTAGACCCCAAACCAATAAGGTCGACGTAACATTCCCCCGTGGAAATTTTGCCGCGGACGGTTTATGCTTGAATGAATCCGTGCGGCAGACATCAAAGGCCTGTTTGCCGAGGTGACTCGGGACACTAATTACACCCGCGCGGATCCGTGGTCGGGCGTTTTCCGGATAATTAAGAATTTATCCGCAAATTGTGGTCCTCAGATCCGCGGATTACCGTGGCAGTCCGAGGATTGTTTGCTCCCGCGGATATAACAAACTTTAGGTTGGTACTGTAGGGGTATATATGTACCAAGTTTCAGATCAATTGCGCTACCGGTTACGAAACGTGTCCTGCTAACGGACGACGACGACGACAGACGCTGCATCATCGTAAGAGCTCACCACAGGCAACAGGTGAGCTGAAGAGGTTGACACATCCTGACATCCAATTCGATGATACCGTGGGACAGTGAGGACTTGTGAGAGGTGAAAGAATGTACTCTCTATTCTACTAATATGAGATCAATGAAAGGATGAGAGGATTCTCAGACTCAACTCACCTTGCAAAATTCACAGAAATAATGCGAATCATCTGGATCATGATCGATGCAATCCGCATGGAAAACACGCCAGCAATCTTTACACTTGACAACCTCGCCGGGATTGTGGCATTCAAAACAGTACCAATCATGACTGCCCCTTTCCTGTCAAAAGAAATTGAAGAGAGTTTTAAGTGTGGCGGCCTATGAAAACCCGTCGGATGTCGCTGAATGATCAACAAGGGTTGTCAGATTGCCTGTGCATTGATCTGCTACTGTTCACCTGTAGTACATTTCAGCTACTGAAATGTGGGGGTCACCAATGCTAAACACTTTCCTCAAACGCGACACCCGACGGGTTTTCCTACACTGCCTCACAATTGGCAGAAATCCACGATACCAGGAAATCGCTCGCTGTCATGTTGTACATGTAGCATTCTCCATGTTGTTTTCTGTTACCACTCGGGAGTTATTCTGTGGGTCACATGATTCCATCATGTGACCAGGTGTGCTCCACAAACGAGGAAATTCATTGCCAGCGCGCGTACATCGGAAGCGACTTAAGACGACTACAGTGTAGAAGCAACCGTTGGCAACGAATAGAACATGAGCAACTGGGTGGAACTACATGTACATGTAGCGGCAAAAGTCGGCAATAGCGTTGCCGGTGCGCGTACATCCGCCTGTTTGAGCATCTGATCCGTTGCTGCTGGTTCAAGGTATTCACCAACCGTTGCCAGAAACGCTATTGCCGGTATGTGTAGTTGCTTCCAGTGTTCTCCACGGGTTTTGGTCTAAGAGGGGCGGCGGTGGGCATGGTGCCGAAGGCACCGCGTGAGCAGCCAAAGGCGCCTTCTGGCGGGGGGGGGTCTGGGGGCCTCCCCAGCGAAATTTGGATTTTAGGTGCTCTGAGATGTGTTTTCTGAGCATCTGAGATGCATAATTGAGTGATCTAAATCATAAATATTAGGGCGGAAGAATTTTTAAGAGGGGCGGGCCATTTTTAAGAGGGGCAGATTTTGCCGTCGGTATTTTTAAAACGGGTCGCCCTGTTTTTAACTGGTGTGGAGAACACTGGCTTCCAGTGAGTGGAGTCGCAAGGCTGATACGCTACATGTAGGCTTAAAACTCACAATCGGCACAGAAACTTACGTTACAATCTGTGAGGTCTGGAATTTTAAATCCCTCTTGCTCGATCCCAATCTTTGATCCCTTGTTGCCAACGCACTGATATGAATGCATCAATCCATCACGGACTGCATCCTTCAGGCTATCCTCGAGCTCGGAGGGTTTCATTCCGTACTCTCTACCAACGTATCGCGAGAGACGTTCATGGTTGGGAATCTGTTTTTGCTGTCGGATGAAGTTGATAGCCTCCCAAAGCTGAACTACAACTTTGGGAGCAGCAACACGTCGTTTGTAGAACTTCATTTTGCCTGGAGTTGGAAAATGTGCAAAATGTGAAAAGATGAAAGTGGTCATGTTTAGAAATCAAACGAATGGAGGGCAAATTGGATCACAGCTGCATGTGACCCACGCTTCGGTCATGCCCTGCTTTCACTTTCGCTACGAATGTCCTGAATCGCCCCCAATCTGAAATTGTCGAAATTCGTGGCTAATCGGGTTGAAAAATATGCCGAATGTCAGGAACTGGTTTAACAAGTACAAATTCAATGTACATGTATTGTAAGAATTGTATGAATAAGGTACAACTCACTTACGAAAATCGTACCTGATTCGCGACTGATTCGTATACATGTACATGTAGCCTACTTGATTCATACTACATTCGGGACATTCGTGCCTGTTTCGCTTTCGGGATGTTTTTGGCAAGGGTCCACAAATTTGAGGGAGACACGAATGGCCAAGAATAGCCCAGAATGCAAAAGAATCGATTACAAAGCTATTACGGACGATAAGAAAGGGTTTCGAAGTGTTTATGATACATCTACAAATTTGAAATTCATGAACCCTCCAATGAAAGTTTAACTTCTGTGGCCATGGTGGCGGCTCGACGAACTCACACGAACTGTACGAATGCTTAGGAATCAACTAAGAATCATTTAAGAACTGCAAGAAATGTTTGAGAATTATCTACAAACAGGACAAATTTCCGATTTGGGATATTCGTAGCATAGCTACATTGTATAGGCCTAAGTGAAAACGGGGCATACACTTTGTCACTTGTAAGTAGGCCTAGGTGCGCTTGTCGCAAATGACAATGAATAATGATCATCATTCACTGGTCATTAGTTTATTTAATTATTATCACTGCTGTCCATGACTCCCCGCTGTGGCTTCGTGCCTTTGGCTTCGGCGCTCGCATTTCATTTCGCGACTTCGTTGTGTGCTCAAGTCAAGATTCTATCTAGCCTATCTACCGTAGGCCTATCTCAGTATCTGCTATCTAAAATTCGTTCATGGTTTAGGCCTATGACGTCTGTGCAAAATAGACTAGACTAAAAGTCTATAGGGTAACGTCGGCAGTATTCGCCGACCTAAGCTTCCGTCGTGAATACTAGCAATACGCGCAGTTATTCAAGAAAGATCTATGCATGAATGCACAGCACCACCATCCCCCAACATATCCAGGAAGTGTCCATCACCAACTCACGGGAAGTAGGGGAGCATCCATAATTTTACCGCTCAGTCGGTTTCGGTAGTATTCGTCGGCGTGAGTCTGGATTCGTCGGGGCCGGATAAAAATCAAACTGACAAACAAATAAACATATAAATTCAATTTATTCAAAAACATGACTAACAACAAAAATATAGGAGACAAATAACCGAGAAATATTGGCCAACATCTCTGCATTGAGTCATCCTGACAGAAATCTTACCTCAACCCCCCATGGAACACAATGAGTGCTCCCCATACAAATTACGAATAAATTATAAATTATTACGGGTCAAGGCCACGTCAAAGTTTGTCACATGGCTCACAGACGCATAAATTATGGGATAGTGGCATGTTTGGGTACTCTGATTGGTTGTCGACGAAAACTGCCGAGGTCATGACATCACGTCGGCAGTATTCGTCGAGGAGTTTCCAGGCACCCCACACAGTGCAGACGAGCCGTTTGATTGACAAGCAGACGAATATTGTGTCGGGATCCGAGAAACTGACCTATTTTCAATATTTTGCGCGTTACGTTGAGAACCGGGATGTTTTTGTCATGACCCGACCATGTGAGTGGACACAAGATGGCGGCGGTACAGCGATGTTGCTTCTCACCTGCTGCGAATTTGCTCACTTTGTGAAGATTTGATGTACACAACCTGTATTCTTTGGTGATTAAAATGAAATTATGAGTTAATGACTCTGATTATTGGGGAATATAGGCCCCTTTCGAAAGTCGGCCATATTTGCCCAGAAGGTGTAAACAAACCGACGATGTACAGCCGATGCACACAAGGTAAGCACTGCACTGAACTTATGGGCGAAATTCTCTCAAATCGATGAAGGCATTGCAGGCATACGAACTCTAAACCACAATAGAATATGATATTTTACTGTTAATGGCCTGAAAGTGACAAAAAATTCACTAAAATGGGAGAAAATAACTTTGTTCAAGCCGTCAATGCTGTTGACCTCGGTTCCAGGCCAAATGCAGACGTGGATAATGGGGAACCCGCATGACTGCAGATGGCGCAGTCAGTATAAGACCCGAATGACGTACTGACGTCACTTTTTTCGCTGTTGACGTCACGTCGTCAAAGCATGTGTACATTTTTCTACACAATTTTCCGTGGAAATTTCCCCAAAAGAATTTGTCAGTATTGGCATCCTGTGGCATTTCTGACGAACCAAAGCAGTGATATATGGAGAACTTTGAACATGAAACAGGACTGTGTAATTTAATCAAAATTGAACCATTAAACCACAATAGAATATGATATTTTACTGTTAATGGCCTGAAAGTGACAAAAAATTCACTAAAATGGGAGAAAATAACTTTGTTCAAGCCGTCAATGCTGTTGACCTCGGTTCCAGGCCAAATGCAGACGTGATCTCGCGCCTGGAACCTTGGCCTGGAATCGAGGTTAACGGCTTGAACTAAGTCTTTTTCTCCCGTTTAAGTGAAATTTTTGCCACTTTCAGGCCATTAACTGGTAAAAAATCATATTCTATTTCCGAGTCGAGTATGTAGGCCAGCAATATCTTCAACAACTTGAGAGAATTTGGCCAAAAAGTGCAGTGCAGTGCTTACCGTGTGTGCATTGGCTGTACATCGTCAGTTTGTTTACACCTTCTGGGCAAAATGGCCGACTTTCGAAAGGGGCCTATTTCGCGGGTCTGTGCCGTCAATTTATTTCGGCGCTCGGACTTGATTTTGAGATCGGCGAATTCTACCGACCGACGAATACTCCCGACGTTACCCTAGAAATGATTGAATGCACCTCCGAATACACACGTGAACTTAGGCCTAGCAGGCCTAGACCCAAACAAGTACAGTGTGCAGTACACAGCAGCACAGGCATGCAGATTGCAGGCCTGTGCAGGGAATGTCCCAAAATGGCTTGTTTCCAAAAATAAATCAGGCTGAACAAGCTCCCATTTCAGCATCGAATTTCTCAGTATCCTGCACAAATGCGGGTTTGAAAAATCATCTTCCTCGTGCAGATAGAAAGGAAGAACAATATAGCATGCAGTGATGTATGACTATTTAAGAATTTACCGGGTTTTGTTGCTAAAATTGCAGGTTTTCCAAGCAGGTTCGCAACTCTGAAATAACTACTTGCGTGCTACGTCACGCCACATAATTTGTCGCATCATCAAAAAATGTGTATCTGCGCACAGATATCCGTGACGTATTACACATCCGGCAAATAATTCCCACATTCCATGAGATTTTTGAGTTTCTATTTGTCGCCTAAAAATGCCGCGATTGGTCGAATGCGTACCAAATTTCTCCGAAGGCCAGCATAA
>NMRB01002173.1:12442-44409 GCA_002633025.1 Notospermus geniculatus | reverse complement strand
GGAGGAAAATGAGGTCCACCAGACCAAGAGTGGCGAGATAAACCCCGGACGAGTGTCTCATCTGGCGTTGTATCCACACAAGAAACGCAAGCGCATTCCCCGGAATGCCAAGGGCGTAATATATCGGGGTAATGTACTGGTCAATCTTGATGATCGGTGAAAATCGATCGTAAAATTTGTTATCAGTGATGATATAGTCCGGGGAGTCGCCGGTGCCATTGTCACTGCTGAAGTTGTAACTGCCGTTACTCTGCACAATCCCAGGGGACAGGGTGGCTATGACGTAACCACCTCCTTGTGATATGTTGGTCATGGTCCTAGGTCATCAAATATCTGAAAAATAAGAGTGAGATGGTGATTAAACAAGGGAAAGCAATAAGTCTGCTCGTATACTATACACGCACAAGGTACATGTAGAAGTATGATAAGTTGTTGACGTCACTTCCTCTGTCTTTAGATTCTGGAAGAGAACTTGTGAATTTCCTTTACAAATTTAAGTTCCTCCAAGCCGTCATGCCCGTTGCTAAGGACGCATATTGAAGTGTGATAATTCCACCAGCACTTGTCTTGCTGCTGTCAAGTGTGCATGGTGGACAGGTTTAGTGCTCAAAGTATAGGCGGCGCAAAAGCTTTCTACATTTTGTTGTAAAGTCTGGCAACATCTATCTTTGACCTAATGGAATGCGGAAGCTAGGAAATTGATCGTTGGATTTTCCACGGACCTTTAATCACACGCGGCTACTGAATGACCGGTGGACAACGCGAACAATCGGGAACGACCACAAGTGATCGACAGGCATGATTATAAACCGCAAAGCTCTGTCACATTACATGACTTCCGCATTCCTTTAGGTCGAAGATAGATGTTGCCAGACTTTATGAATGGAACAGCATTATACCTGCCACAGAGAAAGGGTCGTGTGATGAATTGACAATACAGGTGTAACAGGAATCAGCGTCCTAGGAACGCAGATCCGCCAAACAATTGTCCGCCGTTGTAAGGTTACTAGTATATTCGAATGGTCATGGTCTCTCTAGCCATATATTCTAATCCCTCGCTGAACAATAAGACCGGACTTTGATTCCGGGGGACTTGGATTCCTTTCACACCTGTACATTATAGGAGAGTGAGTTTCACCTTTAAACTCTACCCTTGCCACTTAAGATATTGTCTTCACCAGCGGCTGTAATAATATACTTATCGAGGGTTGGCAAAGAAATCTAAAGCGGAAACAACAACGAATTCGTTCACCAAACACCAGATTCCACTCGTAGCACTTAAGGAAGCACTCATGGTACCGTGTTTGGGAATTTGCTTTCAAATGAAGGGCCAACAACTCTCTCGAGCCTGAATCATTGACGTACCCAAGTACTTCCCCATAAACCATTCTATATCTATTCTCTATTCAAATAGCCATTCACATCTTGAAACCACCTGGTGAGTATTCATTGGTGTGAGAAAGTTATCGTGGCGAAGCCATCCCCAGCATTCATTTGCAGGAGAGAGCCCGACAGGAGAGAATGTTTTACCGTTTCTGGTTTTGAATCAAAGGAACTGTTTATTAAAGGGAGACATCCGAAAGATATTGCCCGGCGGGCATGATTTGTTTTTGTTTTGATTAGCGTAGTGTCACCACGTTGATTAACAGACGGCGTTGTGCGTTACGGCACAGGCCCCTGGAGAGCTATCAGTGAGTTTAGAACACGTATCTAAAAAACACAACACGTATCTAAAAAACACCCCCCGAGCTCACGAATTCGTGAGCTCGGGGTGTGTTTTTTACAAACTAGCGTTTTTTGCTTAGATGCGTGTTCTAAACTCCCTGATACAACATGTAGCTCTCCAGGGGCCTGTGCCATAACGCACAGCGCCGTCTGTTAATCAACGGTGACACTACGCTAACCAAAACGAAAACAAAGAGTGCCCGCCAGGCAATATCTTTCGGATGTCTCCCTTTAATTTCGCCTGCACTGCGATGCTGAGTAAAGAGCCAAATCTGAAAAGCAGAGTCGACGACGGGTGCCGCCAAGGCCAAGATAGAGGTCTGCGGATTACATCGTAGATTACGTAAAAAGACTCTAGTATTGCAGCATATCATAGGCTATTCAGAAAGGAATTCAGATATATATAGCAAAAAATCCTACTCCAACTAAGGCGCCCGTGGTATTCCCCACGGCCTCATCACTAAAAACATCCCCGTTCGGATGGTCGATGCCCATTGGGTCGGTTGTCACTGGGAATACGAATACCCGCGGAGACCAAGCGCCGCATAAAGCAACATTTTTATGGTTTCCGATCTCAAGATCGGAAACCATATAGTGTTTGGTCGTGGTGTCTGTCTGTCTGTCTGTCTGTCTGTCTGTGTGTGTGTGTGTCTGTCTGTCTGTTCAGTCTGTCACACCTGTAACTTTGTTCCTGCAAGAGCTACAGACCTGGAAATGTGACCTACCCCCAGGTTTCATGACCTGAGCTACAAGNGGTAGAGCACTAGCAACAAGTTCCTTCCCTATGTTTATGGCCCTTGGCAAGATGCTGGCATCAACAAATTTATTCTCCAGTGTCAGCATCATACTGATATTGATATATCAAATTTGATATTTTGACATATCGGGAGATCTGCCACAGTAAGTGACTTGAAACTGGTATCACAACATCATTGCTCATCCACAGATGTTATTGCAACTGAAATTTTTAGTTTGCACCTGCTCGGTCGCATGATATTTGCTGATATCGTGGTGAGATTTGATATTCAAATTTGATAACATGACATAAGTCAGAATCTGGTGATGGTAGAGACCTAAAACCTTCACCTACACCTGGGTTATCAAGGATGAGCTTTCAGATTACGCCATGATCTTGAAGGTCAGAGGTCAGGGTCAAGGTCAAACAGTTCTTAAGCGCAAATCTCCTCGGAATTTCAGGAAAAAACGAATTAGAAGCCGGAATTTACCATCCCCGATAGGTTTAATCAGGGATCCTGTCCCAGTTATGCAATACTTCTCAAGGTCAGAGGTCAAGGTCGCCAACCATCACAAATAACATGAGACAGAACCTGGTGATGGTGGAAGCCTAAAACCTTCATCTACACCTAGGTTATCAAGGATGAGCTTTCNTGAGCTTTCAGATTACACAATGACCTTGAAGGTCAGAGGTCAAGGTCAAGGTCAAACAGTTCTAAAGTGCAAATCTACTCAGAATTTCAGGGAAAAACTAATTAGAAGCCTGCATTAACCATCCCCTATTTGATTAATCAAGGATCCCTGTTCCAGTTACGCAATACTTCTCAAGGTCAGAGGTCAAGGTCACAGATAACTATCTCTAGAGTAGTAAACTTATCATCGGAAACCATAGACATCGCTCCGATGTCCTTTTCTTGTTCAGAGAAGTTGGGCTGACTACACTAGTATGGACCACTCCAGTCAGAGAAGGCTGCCGGGTTGGTACAGACCTGTCCAACCAAATGGCCAACTTAGTTCTCCCACATGATGTCGTGGCCATTCATTGTCCAAGCATGATATAACACTACCAAACGCATCCTCTCAGACAATTATTTTTACCTAACCTTTTGCGCCCATGGCCCGCTTAACCAGCTTAGCGTGCCAGCGGCCATTGAATGGTATTAAGCTTCTGACGTCATATGGTCAGAACTATTAGACCGTCATTTTTGTTGGAAAGTCACCCACGACCGCCGTCAACTTGAGAACACAACTCGAGTCGCCAAGAACATGTTCTTCTCAACCCTCCACTGTAGGGAGTGAGAAGAACACGTTCTTGACCCGACACAGGTTGCGTTCTCGGCATTCGAAACTGCCGTTCTCGAGTTGAGTCAGCAACTACATGAACTGGGTCAGCACGACTGTTGTCAAGAACGATGATTCGAATACGCCCCCAGACAACTAACCCTTCCCTCCTCCGCTCCACGCCCTCACTTCAACGAGAGAGTTAAGGTGACGAAGCAGATTCCACAAGGTGGTTGCACTTCTGATTGATATCAAAACGGTGGCCAATTAATCTGTGTTTACCTTCAGCTTCCTAACCTCAGGTATTGAGAAATAAAAAGTGGCTCTATAGCAGAATCGAAACCCGTTGACCTCCGCTGCATCATGTCTACAGCACTACAACATGGCTTGTGGAGCTGTGTGCTACGCGAGCACCACACAGGTGATATTGCAAGTGATCTGATCGCCACTGATATTCTGCCAGCCATTGCAGATGTGGCGATATCGGCTTTGGTGTTTGCGATATTGGGCGAGCATCACGGGCGAGAAGATTCCACGCATTGCTGTCAGTGTGTACTTGCCATCAACACCTGATTTTGCCCGGTGGTGATCAGGGTGTACACTGACCTGTACAAACTGGGTACTTAGCAAGTAACTAGGCCTACGAAGGGTATCAGGACAATTGCCCCCCCCCCCCCCCCCCCCCNCAACTGTCAAGGTCCAGGGGTAGTTGTCCTATGGGGGAATTGTCTGGGGGTAGTTGTCCTACGGGGGCAATTTTTCAGGGGGTAGTTGTCCGGGGGCAGTTGTCCTAAGGGGGCAATTGTCAGGGACCACGTCTATGTGGCCCGGGTTCTAACCCTAACCCTAACCCGGGCCACATAGGGTAGACCCCGAAGATACCAGGCATTGTCTCCAGAGCACACCTGGCATCAACAGCCGAGTTTGTTGGCGATCAGCCCTCTTGCGATATCGCCTGGTGTGCTGCCTGCTTGGGTACACAGGCAAAATGACGTACATACGGCGGACGTACAGCTACTTTTATATCCGCCGTATAGTACAATGGATCATCCTCTGGACGTCCGGTGTACTTATGGCATACGTACGGAAAAATATGTCCGCCGAGTATATGCCGTAAGTATGGCATACGTACGGCATACGCCATATATCCCACGTACATACGACGACGTACATACAAATTGAATCTAGCTACTTTTGTATACGGTATATATATGCAACCAGGACTGGCGGACGTATGCCGTATATATGCCATACATCCGCCAGATGTACGTCAATTTCCCTGTGTAGCCAGCTACACATTCATGAATTGGGACTAACCTGGATAGAAAAATTCCCAGTTTGGAACACCAAAACCCACCATCTTCATAGTCCTTATAAATCCCAAGGAACGAGTAACATAACCAAGTCAACGACAGTGCATGCCTTGGCAGCCAGGAAATGAAAAGAAATATCTGTATGTCCCAACCACAATTATTCTTGTAAACATTGGTTTGGTAAATCCACACCTTATGCTATCCTTAGTGACTAGTATTTCCTGGAATGACTCAGTGGATAATCGCAGAAACGCATTTTGTGCCGATGGCAGCAGACGGTATCTTCAGTTCAATATTTTTCCAGCTGGGGTGGTTTTGATTAAAATATTTGAAGAAATGTTGTTCATTTTATTAATCTAAAGAAAATTCATTCGAATGTCTAAGTCTTTCAAACTTTTTGTTCAACGGTGACAAAAGAGGCATTTAAAGCCAGAGAATTTGACAATAACAGAACACACCGCTGGTGTCAAAAGAACACCGCATAAAAATGTACAATATCGGAAATAATCACACGTTTTATCCTAAAAAATAACACCGCAGGGGTGATTTCTAAGAAAGTGGGGGTGGGTGTCAGTCCCGCTCAGGGGAGTTCCGGAAAGTTGACAAAATAACAAAGATGCCACCTGCTATGTGTGAGATAGCCCCAGGGTTGTCTGACATCATTTTTATTTTTCCTCATAGCTACTTTTCAGTGGGTATGATGGAACCATGCGATTTTGTGCTAGTGATGTGAGTGCGACAGGTCATGGGCCTAGAGGGACGAGGAGCGAAAGAACATGGAAGCTGCAGGGGCGGGGGGTAGCTCGAGAGGTGACAATGCTAGTGGGACCATTCAGCTGGTTGTGGATGGAGTTAGAGGGCCATGGAGCAGGGCTGGCGCCAGTTCAAGAAACCTCAGCCAAAAGTTTTGCCACACCAGATTTCGTTCCGCTATATTCTGTTCTTAGCCAATTTTGTTGATCGAAATAGAACAGATCAGGGTGAAGATATCTAGCAAAATGAAGGGCCAGATTTTTAGCCATCCAGAAATACATTAGCCAAAATGAAGTGCCAGTAGCCAATGGCGAATTGGCATGGGTAGTGCAACCCCAAAAAATAGTGCCAATGGCACTGTGCCCGCTTGGCTTGAAGCACAGTGGTGGGAATCATCAGCAACCCCATAAAAGCCATTTAGGTACAAACACATCCTGAGAACATCAGGGGTTCTTAGTGCTCGCTCCCTTCGTCGCCGCACACAAACCCCTGAGAGAATTCGCCTGAATCGGTGGAGTATCAAAGTCATTCCAGCAAATGTTCATCCCCACCATCTCATCCCAAGTTGGCCAGTGATTGTTACACATGAACTACGCAGGTTACAAAGCTGACCCAGCAGGTCAACATGAAATGACCACCAGCTGCGTATCTGTTTGGCGACGTGTGGCCTGAGAATGATATACATTCTGTGCGATGAATGTAGGATAGGCTGAACTCAACTTGTGTTGAATCCAGCGGTGTAAATAGGTTAATTGGTCGGCAACCAATGTCAGCTGCTTGGCTGTGAATATTACAAGGGCCGTTATGCATGTATACGTGTAACTGATCTCTAGTTAGGGTGAGGTGGGGAAGCTGAGATGCTTCAGCACTGTGTTGTGCCTGACACTACGATACAATCTACGTGTATGCTTGTCATCTTAAGGTGACTCAGAAATGGCGTTCGCTGATTGGGCGCCTTTCCTTCGGCGCCTGCTAACCCAGCAAATGTGGCGAATGCTCTCAGGGGTTTGTCTGCGGTGACGAAGGGAGCGAGCAGTAAGAACGCCTGATATTCTCAGGATGTACAAACATGTGAAATTGCCATATTAATCTCTTGACTAAGAACATGCAAACCATTAGAAAAAGAGCCAATTTCGTAATTTCAGGCGAACTTTGACCTCTGTGACCTTGAAAAGTAGGTTCAAATTAAAAACTCGGGTACTATCTTATGTATCCTTATTAGATATACCCAGGAAAAAAATTTGATAAAAATCCATCTCTTGGTTATGGAGAAATAGCACTTTCAGTGATTTTGGTTTTGGCCCCCTAGTGGCAAAGTCAAGAATCAGATTACACCGAAAGTTTATCTGTAAGTTGCTATAACCTAGAGGTACATGTGTACAAACTTTCAACATGATAGTTCAAACCATTATCAAAATATAGCCCTTTGAAATTTTTCACAAAACGCCCCCTGGAGGCCAAAGTAGGAATCCAATCGTCCTGAAAATCGAACTCGACCTAGATCTTAGCCCCATATATAGACCCACCGAAGACCAAAAAGATCCGTCAAAAAATAAAGGCGCTAGAGCGCTAACAAACTAAAAGTTTACGGACGAAGCGCCGTACCGCCGTACCGCCGTACGGACGCACGACAGACCACCACTAAATGACCCCAACCACAGCATAAGCCCTGCTGGGCCTTGCGGCCAAGCGGGCTAATAAGGGCCATGGAGAGGGAGAGGGAGGGCTGACAGAATTAAAGGGGCAATTGAGCTGGAGATGAACAATGCAGCAAGCAGGACATCAGAGATCAGGGAAGCATTCTACAGCCTGTAGAGGAATTAAACCACAGACAAGGCAGGTGTAACACACCATGATAGCGAGAAGAAGAATGTGGAAAACCTCCACGATATCATGAACAGATGGACTCAAAGCACGCAGACATGGATTTTCCAAGACTGAGTCACACCCTGATCCGCTGCACTAACGTAGCTTGAAAATTCGTCTCACTCATCAGCTTGTTAATGCGTTAGCTCTAAGATATAGAGAAGTGAGCTAATGAACCTAGCAGCAGGTGCTACAACTGATCGGACCCATCGAGGAAGATATGACCACTTTTTGGCAAAATTGTTCTATGGCTTCACATCCGTCTGCTACATAGTATTGTATTTGTATTACCGGTAGATTTCAGGGTTTCCGCCAGGATTTTTTTCCAGGGNAAAATTTTTTTTCAAAATTTTTTTTCTTCAAAACTTTCTTTTTGTGTTAATAATGGCCTCCAGTCATTTTTTACACTCCAAAATGCAATTCCTTCTGCATGAAAGTTGCATTTGAAATGTAACAAATTTAAGAAAAACATTACTGAAGTGATTTTTTCAGGGTACTATATCGTACCCAAAGTACCCTCTGGCGGGGACCCTGGATTTTTCCACCAGGGCCTAAGCCATAGCGTTATTGGCCCTGGTAAGTATGGAAGAGGCCATCTCAAGCTGCTCATGTTCCTCCCTTGGATGGGGTCTTTTACTTGCCCTTGCAAAGAAACAAGGTACAAGGCACCATGGTTTACTGTCCCATGCGACGGACTGAAGAACCAAGGGATTATAATCCCATTGGGCCAGGATTCGAACCCGGGACCTGCCGCTTGCAAATCAGACATGATAACCACAAGGCTCCCTACACAGTTCAACCACTCAATCATTTGTTGATTAATCACACGGTATTTGCAGAAAAAAAACAAGATTTTCAAATCACATCTGTGGCTGCATTGAATAACAGATCTGTAAACGCCAATCCCGGAAAACATCAATTCAATGCCAGTGAAGATTATTTTATTCTTTCCTACAGATGTACGGATGCACGGATTGATTTTTCCGGTTCGACTCCGAATGAAAGACAATCTCTTCCACACTCCATGCATTCAGTACGAGACAGAAAACGTGTATAGATTCAGCGGGGAGCCAGGTGGAAATTTTTCTACCTCTGTCGCACGTTTGTTCAATTTGTGCATCACAAGGTTTGAGTTCGTAAATCTCCAGGAGGCACATTCTCAGTTCTACTTCCAGAAAACTTCATAATTCTTCCTACATACTGAAGTGAGAGTCCAGTGCCAAAACAAATGGTATTTTTACCTCAGCAGTCAATGGCATGAAATAATAACAGGTTTCTAGGTGAAAGACATATCTTCCTACTGGATTCGAACCCCGGACCCTCACATAAGGCATCAATTGCCAGCACTCACCCGAGAAATAAGCTGAGCAAAATGTCATTCGAGGATACTCAGTCAATATTTCCTCTCGTGTGCGGCGGATTTCTTGCGAGTTTTTTAACATGTTTGATATTTTTTCCTCGCGAGGAAAACACCTCACCGTGTGCGACGGGGGACTGCGTCATTTTGCTGTAGAGCATGTGTAAAAATAGCCACGCTGTTGCGGGCATAACCCCTCGGCCTCTGTCACCTTGAAATGTAGGTCTAATGAAAAACCCGTCTGATATGTTGTGTACCCTGACTGGATACACCCACCATAAAAATTTCATGAAGTTTCGATGACTAGTTTAGGAGTAATTGCCAATTTTGTCATTTGACTATGTGNCATGAGGTATCAACATACCAAATTTGAGATGAAAATTCCGAAGCATTCTCAAGTTAGAGCGTTCACGTCGTTTTTGCGTGACGCCGACGACGCCAGACGCCGACGCCAGACGCCGACGCCAGACAGACAGACGCCAGCGTGATGACAATACCCCGAAGACCCTGATGGGCCTCGGGGTGAAAAGCATATGACGGCATAAAACGGCACGTCGCCGTGGAAGTGTACTGTCCGTTTTAATCTAAGACCCTTCGCCCCACAGGAGATGAAATTGGTGGAGTAAAAATCCTCGAATGACATTTTGCTCGGCTAATTTCTCTCATGTGTGGCGCTTTAGTCACACTTGAATGGTCCTATGGGCATGATGGGTGGATTTGGACAGATCGGCCTTTTGGGTTATGAGAGTATTTGTATGGATTGATGAGGAAAGGGTTAACCCCACCACATCAGAGTATCACCACGACAGGATACCAGAGACAGCAGACCAACCCATTTGCAATTCCTGAATAGGATTCCATGGGACATGGTCAGAATTATTCATGACCAAGTCAGACACGTTTAAGTCCCCACGGAATCATTCATTTTGGATACATTTACTGAGCGGGTAGGAGTGTGAACCATTAAGAAAATCTCGAACAAGCAACGCTAAAGTAGGTTCACATTTTTTAACAGGAGATTTCACGTGAGGTAAAGGAAAAGGATTTTTAGCAAAGTATTTCCCGTAGGAGATAGCCAAGATACAGAATAGCACAAAATTGACACACAAAATGATAATAAGCAAGAAGTCAATCTCCAGAATTCACGAATTTTCGACCCCAACCGGGGTCTTTTTCAAGTGGAACTTTACAATCTGAAACTCTAGAAAAGACCTAAGACCTTTTCTAGAGTTTCAGATTGTAAAATTCCACTTGAAAAAGACCCCGGTTGGGGTCGAAAATTTGTGAATTCTGGAGATTGACTTCTTGCTTATTATCCCGTAGAGATAGAATGATACATTTGCTAAAATATTCTGCAAAAGAAGCCTGGTGTCTTAGCGGACACCTCTGCTAGGAGGACACCTCTCTATTAAGGACACCAAAGTTTAGTCTGAAACTGGTCATTTCTATCCATTTTGACCTCTGTAATCAGGACACCTCTCAATTAAGGACAGCAACCTCTAGTCCCAAAGGATCCAGTTAATGCCCCATCACCCATCACATCTCAGACAGTGGAACCTCTCTTGGTGGACACCTCTGCCAGGAGTACACCTCTCAATTAAGGACAGCTACTATCAGTCCGCAATGTGCCCTTAATAAAGAGGGTTCACAGCTCTCGATACACTACTGGGCCAATTTTATGTCCAGTAGGAGGAAAATGGAGATTCTTGGAGAAAAACCAGCAGTCTAAAGAGTTGCATTTTCTGTGACAAGATGAATGGATCCAACAGAGAATCCAACCCTGAAACTCACTCATGAGAGGCACGGCTGTTTGCACTGCACCACTTTGACAGCATTTACAACCAAAATTACACATGCGGACAGGAAGGTGTCTTACTACAGAGGTAGGCCTATAATTCATAGTATTCTCCACTTAGAGAGGTTCACAACCAAAATTATAAATGCGACAGGAAAGTGTCTTATTACAGAGGTATAATTTGTAGTACAGTCCACTTAGAGAGGTTCATGACCAAAATTACACATGATTCAGAAATCAGATACAGTCTACTTCAAGTTGTACAGGCGCCTACACATACACAGTAGTCAATCAACTCCACACACATTGACTACACTCAGTGTGTAGACGGTATTGTAAACATGTCTACTTTCCCCATATTTTTAACACAACCCCACCCTATAAATAGCACAAATTGGACAAATGTTATTCAACTCACCAATCCGGAGGTAAAAAATCCATCATGGGGTAAAAATATCATCCTAAATTAACGAAATTTGCCAGAATTGTTTGTGAAAATCCATCCGGTGGCACTAGCCTGCCTCCCTCCATCAGGCATGACTCATTCTGCGTGGGGAGGACTGGTGGTGAATACAGGAACCGGATTTTCTCAATTTGTATTGTTTTTTTGAAGTGTTCTTTATGATTTTTAGCTAATGAAGGACAATTAACTCCTGGAGTAATATTGATGAAGGGGGGGGGGGTGTTCGGTCTTGGCTGTTTTTTTAACAAGGCATGGTGTAGAACGCATCTGAAATACAGGGAGTCCTCCCCATACCATCTTCAGGGCCCATATTTTTGAGACTGTCATGTGTTCCATGTATGATATTAATTGACTCTTGTACATGCCAACCTTTTCTACCACAAACCCTGTTGTGGGCCCAGGAAAAGTATGGGACTTGTTAGATCAGGGGCGGATCCATGATTTCGGAAAAGAGGGGGCACAATGTGCTAGAAACATTGAAATCTGCAGTGAATTTCAATGATTTGCTCCAAATATAAGAATTTCACGGTCAATTTTAAAGATTTGTTGGCCCAAAGGGGAGGCGAGTGCCCGGGGCGCCCCCTTCTGGATCCGCACCTATAGATTAGAGCCAGCAAAGGAAGATGGTATTAGTGAAAATTCCTTGTAGCTGACCTCTTGGAACTTCCCTCAGCGGACACCTCTGCCAGAAGGACACCTCTCTATTAAGGACACCAATGCTCAGTCCCAAATTTGTAATTTTTACAGTGGGATCTCCCTATCAAGGACAATTTCGGGACAGACAAATGCAGTCCTTAATTGAAAGGTGTCCTGATTACAGAGGTCAAAATGAATAGTAACGACCACTGAACTTCAGTGTCCTTAATAGAGGGGTGTCCTGATTACAGAGGTTTCTGACGACACCCACACTGTCAACATGTGTGTGGTCCACTGTCAAATTGGTTTCAAAATTGCCGTCAATGTTCTGAGGTACAGTGAAACCTCTCTTAATGGACACCTCTGCCAGGAGGACACCTCTCTATTAAGGACACTCAAGTTCCGTCCCGAATTGATGACTTCTATTCATTTTGACCTCTGTAATCAGGACACCTCTCAATTAAGGACACCATCTGTCTGCCCCGAAGGTGTCTTTAATTGAGAGGTTCCACTTTTTACAACTTTTTGTCCATTTGGATGGACATCATTCTATCAGCCTTAACGAGGTGCTGTAATTCTGGGTAACTATTTCGACTACTTTGATAATTTGGCCCAATTAACCTAATTATGTGTGATTGTTTTGCCTGTGTTTTTCAAGAAATATTGACATCAGTTGTTCTGAGAACGCGAGAAAATGATCATAATCAAATGGCAGGAGTCGAGATCCCGAGATTTCACACACTTTAATTCAATTTTGTCTTTTTCCTCTCTTCGCATTAGATTTTTTCATTCGGGGCCAAAGCCATAGCCCTGGTAAGTACGGACGTAGAGAGAGCCAGAGGTGAACAGATTATTTTGTATTTGTATTAGATTTTTCCGTCAGGGTCGAAGTCATAGCATTATTGACCCTGATAGTATGGAAGAGCCCATTTCGAGCTACTCATGTTACTCACTTGGATGGGCCGGTCTTTTACTTGCCCTTGGAAAGGCACAAGGTACAAGGCACCACGGCTTACTGTCCCATGCGGCGGACTGAAGAGCAAGGGATGATTAATCCCATATGGCCCAGGCTGGATTCGAATCCGGGCCCTGCCGCTTGCTGAGCAGACGTGATAACCACTCAGCTATCAGGGCTGCAGGTTTTCTACCGGTGCACTGGTTTCCTCTACTCAGATCTCGATTCTAATATTTTTTTTTCGGAATGACAAAAATCACGGTTCCAGGAATTTAAGAGCGTAAGTGCTTGGAATCTGCACATATCAGCCCATTAAATCAAATCAAACTTTAAATGTTGGCCACGGGGGAGTGATAACTCCTCGATGAAAATCACAAGGGAGGGATTACACTTGCGTCTCTCCCACAAGGGGGAGATTCAACATCCATCATCTCGCGGGGAGATGACACCAGCTTGGTGACAAATTATACACGACAACAGAAGAGGCTGATGATTGCTCATAATCACACACCGTGGTATGGGACAGAAAAGGGGGTTCATTGGCACACGGATTTTGTCCGATTCAGGTCCGTCTCGTATCCGGAAAACTAGAGGTAAATGGACTGAAAATGGACCGGATCTGTGCACCAATGAACCCTGCTTAAGCCATGGTGCCTTGTATCTTGTGCCTTTGCAAGGGCAAGTAAAAGACCCCATCCAAGTGAGGAACATGAGTAGCTTCAGATGGCCTCTTCCGTACTCACCACGGGCCAATAATGCTACGGCTTCGGCTACATTTCTGGTTGATGAGATCTTGGCTGGATTTCTGATTATGGCTACTTTTCTAGCTGTACTGTACATGTAACAGCCCTGACAGACAAATATGGTACAGATACAGACGATTTCCATCCATTTGGATTATTTTGCCATACCATCCCCTTATTTCTGTAACGAACACACTCTCCCTGCTCCCTCCTAACATGCCTAAAGTATGATTCATGAAGCGCTGTCGTTAGAGCTTTGCCAGGCAATGGCCTCACCCCCTCTGTCACAATAACAAGAGGCACAGAGAACTGACAATCAGCTAAACAAACTTCCATCTTGCTATGTCTCAACAAGAGTGAAATCTCTCTTAGTGGACACCTCACTTAGTGGACACCTCACCAAGCGGACAACTCTCTATTGAGGACACCAAAGTTCAGTGACAAACTGGTCATTTCTATTCATTTTGACCTCTGTAATCTGGACAGCTCTCAATGGGGTCCCTTGCTCACTGCCTCAATAGGTGTCACTAGTGGTTAAAACTATTGAAATGAAACTGACATCCCGGTCCTGATCAATTTCCCACACAAAAGGCATCCATTGTATAGGATCTGGTTTCGGTGTGCTGCCCTCTATCGTAGCTAGGATCCCCATTGAGGACACCATCTACCATTCCTAAAGGTGTCCTTAATAGAGAGGTTCCACTGTACAGTGGGACCTCCCTTAACGGACACCTCTGCCAGGAGGACACCTCTCTATTAAGGACACTCAAGTTCAGTCCCAAATTGACCGTTTCTATTCATTTTGACCTCTGTAATCAGGACACCTCTCAATAAGGACAGCATTTGTCAGTCCCAGAGGTGTCCTTAATAGAGAGGTTCTACTGTATATGCGTTGCCCACAGGAACTTTTGCCACCACGGATACCATCATAGAAATCATGAAAACCAAAAGTTCAGGTAATGTTCCCATGACGATTTCTTATTGAAAAGAATTTGTATTGTTCAGGACTGCAAATGCAGTGCTGCCACCTATTGACAATAAAGTTCCTCACCATTGTCAACCTTTAATGATGGCAAAGAACCAAGAAATGCACCATCAGCACTCAGAACGTTTCATCCACTTATATTTTGTACGCCGAATCATCTGGGGTGCAAGCGATTGCCACAAAAGCCAGCCTCTTCCCATTGAATCAGACATTTATCTAACGTTGCCTAGCAACCATTGGTATCCCAGGAGAACCTGCCAACAGCTCCTGTCTCGATGATGTTAAAGGAGAGTGGTTAGACAATAATTTACCTCATTTATCAACCAATGACAAAGAAGCAACAGGCGTTATTTAGAAAAGACGACGGAAGGAAATTGGATTTGGGGCAGTTACAGGAAATTTGGCGGGATTGAGATGGGAGTAGTGGCGAGCATGTGGCACTGTGGTCTTGTCTCAGACTTCAGACTGAGAGTTGGGGTGGGGTGGGGTGGGGTGGTGGGAGCGGGCCAAGTGCTGAAGATGTATGTACAGGGGGACGAGTTGGGAGTTGACTATGACAGGACTTGGGCCATGTGACACTGACAGTAAGCCATGGTGCCTGGTAAGCTGTATCTTGTACCTGTCAGCCCTGGGCAAGTAAAAGACCCCATCCAAGTGAGGAACATGAGTAGCTTGAGATGGCCTCTTCCGTACTTACCAGGGACAATATAGTAGCTTCGGCCCTGATGGAAACATACAAACACGCACTTGATCCTTTCCGACCAGTTGAGAGTACAGGGTGACAACTCGAATGGGAATCAAACCCGCAGCCTATCGATTCAAGCCCACGCTATTGTCACTGCTCCACCACACGCCTCCTGGGGCCTGTTTCATAAAGTGACTTTAAGTTAATGGTACCTTTAACTTCAATGCATTTTCCATTTCGTTAAAGTACCATTAGCTTAAAGCCCCACTGTATTGAATCTAAAAAACGCAAATCATCGCCGCGATTCTTGACGTCAGTGCACCGACGTCACGACGTCAGTGTAGTGTAAAATGCACTGCGCTCCATCTGAATACATTAGAGCTCTCCCTGTCGTTTTTTCTAATGTGTGCTGAAAACTAGGCCTTGATTCTCTGAAGTACGTATCAGACAAGCATTTTGGGGGCCTTCACGAGGCTATGAGACCTCTTTGTGCTCTCTCCTAACATTTTGAAAATATCGCAAAATTCAATACTGTGGGGCTTTAAAGTCACTTTATGAAACAGGCTCCTGGTCATCGTGAGAAAATATCTGGTTTCAAGGTTGATCTGATCGGGATACCCCATCAAACAAACAACACCACATTTGACGTTCACTCTTCGTATTTTATCTCCCTAACATCATTGATTTTTTCCTGACAACAATCGGTCGATTTGGTACGGCGCCAGACGACAATCCCGCCACGATAATCCATCCATATTACCAATAAATTTTGAATACAGATACATTAGTAATCAACAGGGGATTATGACTTTCTGAATAATTAACGTGGGACCTTGGACAAGTCACTTACACGGATCAATTTTGACCCGCTCTAGGAAAGTAGGCACACACTGCAAATGAGAAAGGTTTAACGGCCTTACAATGCAATAGCTGAAATGTAGGTCTCTGCAGGTTGACAACAGTAGTGGAGAGCAGTGGTAATAGTTGAGTAAACTGATGACCAATGACGATCACCTGCGACATGCGCGTACTTTTGCGAGATTGGGTCACAATTACACTATTTGAGTATTTGACCTCAGTGACCTTGAAAAGTGGGTCAAATCAAAGTTAGGTATATATCGCATAAAAAGTCCCTGATGACCCAGGTATCACAAGTTCAGATACTGCCTATCAGGCACACCAGATAACTAATGCTGCCACCTAGTGTTGGGAAGTGAAACTACAAGGTGAGTTCATCATAATGCTGAAGTTGAGACCCTAAAGGTTTGCCGTACTTAAAGGGACTCTACAGGCAACTTCCTCATAGGCATTTTGATGTGTTATTTACACTGATCAGTTGGCATGAGAATCTAACTCTGACATGTATCGCAAGTAAAATACACTAAACATCAACATTTGAGCCAAAATCTGTAGGTTGTCAGTTGCTAGCGCCACCTGTGATGAAGTGACCGCACTGATATGAGCCTAATAGCCAGCTGCCAATAGGGTCCCTTTAATCCATAAGGACCTCGTCCCCAGTGGCTGAAATATCAAGGCTATAGACCGTTCTCAAATTGACATAAACGACAAAGATCTGCACACTTCTGCCGAAATCTCAACCATAAACGTGGCCTGAAACTGAATGACGTGACGCAGACAACCCCACGATAGTGAATTTGAAGACGTTGTGTCAGAGTCAACCATTGCTGAATTGTGGATTGCGTCA
Source organism: Notospermus geniculatus (assembly GCA_002633025.1). Classification (NCBI taxonomy): domain Eukaryota; kingdom Metazoa; phylum Nemertea; class Pilidiophora; order Heteronemertea; family Lineidae; genus Notospermus; species Notospermus geniculatus. The sequence continues at coordinate 27,412 of NMRB01002173.1, read as the reverse complement.
CATCACCCGGTTTCAGATCAAGGTTTTGATTGAGATTTTGGCAGAAGTGTGCAGATCTGCGAATTCAACAATCATCTACACTTACCATTATAATTGTGATCATGCATATCCAAACTATTAAAACTATGAAACTCCCGATTCATGCACGGACGAGTATTATTATCCTCCGCCATTGTTGTCTGTAATTGTTGCAGAACGTTCTTCATGTTCGATGCTTCATATTCCAATTGCGATAAACATATCGAATTGTCGGATAATTCTCTTTTTAAGTGCGTGTTTTTCCGTTTTAAACTCTCGCATTGTTTTAGGAGGTCGTCATACGACGTGCAAGCCATTGTTCTTCATGATGACCTAGAAATAGAAAAGGTCAAGGTTATAAGAAAGGGCAAAGGTCAATTCAGAATGTCAAGGTCACTTTCCATAACAACATTCAAAGCATTGAAACTGAATAGAGTATTGCCAGCTTTTCCAAGGCCAAGGTGAAACTATTCCACGGAGAATGTCAAGGTCACATTTCAAGGTCATTTACCACTTAGCCCTGAAAGAAAATATCATGATGGTGTTGAAATGGAGAGTATTCCCTGTGTTCCTCCAAGGTCAAGGACAAATTGCAATATCAAGGTCACATCTGAAGGTCATATTTGCCAACAACAACAGTGTCAGTGATGGAACTGAAGAGAGTATTCCCTGTTTTCAGGTCAAGGACAAATTGCGATATCAAGGCCACATCTGAATGACATTTTTCCAATGACAATATCGACAGTGATGAAACAGAGAGAGTAATCTGTGTTTTCAGGTCAAGGTCACATCTGAAGGTCATTTTCCCAATGACAAAATCGTTAGTGAGGAAATTGTGGATGGAATTTGCTGCTATTTTCACAAAAGCTGGAAGAATGAGCGTGTATTCCTGAACACAGAGACTGGCATACATCCAATGAACATCCACAACACATGATTACGTGAACAACAGATAACAGAGAATACAATGCCTGCTGCTGCCTCCAGATGACCTATGATTGCCTGGCAATCATCAGACCTCGGTCTGTGTCATCTTTCGTGTTTTATTCATGAAACGAATCTTCAACAACAAAGATTTCGTCGGAGATCAAACGAAATTAACAACGATTACACACAATCATAAGATTAGTCTACTTCAACTTGGTTGGAGTCGTTAGTGTTGTGCGCATCTGTGATGAAATTAACAAGGTAATTAAAAAATTTGATTAAAAATTTATCTTGTTTGATTGTTGGTCGTGTGTACAATGGTCCTTCTGCCCATTGTTAGATCTGAGTCCGACAGTTTTGGCCCTGAAGTGTTGTTAGTCCTTCAAAGGACATGTAGAAATTTCGAAGGTTGCATAAAAGGCTGGGGCCGGTTGCACAAAACTCACGATAGCGCTAACACCAAGTTAACACCAACTTTATGTTAGATGACGTAAAAATCCCTTGTCTTTTTACGTCATAAAACATAAAGTTAGCGCTAACAAAAATGAGTTTTGTGCAACCCAGCCCTGTTCTCCATTTGTCATGTTTGTGATCTGAGGGAGTGTTGTTGGTTAAAGTAACAACTTATCTTGTACAACAAAGTATACTGTGGTGTAGAGTATAGCTGTTACTCGAACTAACCACCCTCCCACTGAACAGAAATGGAAATGCTGCCTTCTACCAATGGAGGGTATATTTTGGCTTGTATCCACTACAGCGGATTCCGCTGCTCTATGTGGCGAGCGGCATGATTTTCAGNCCCTTTTGGCCAACAAATCTGTAAAATTGACCGCGAAATTCTGAAATATGGAGCAAATCATTGAAATTCACTGCAAATTTCAATGTTTCTAGCAGAGTGCGCCCCCTCTTTTCCGAAATCGTGGATCCGCCCATGACACGCCATATTGTTGAACCATCGAAGGATTATCCAACACCCTGTGAAAACTGCACCGCTCGCCGCAAACCACGGCGGAATCTGCTGTAGTGGAAACGAGGCCTCGAGTGAGTTTTTGTGAAACTGCGCACAAACAGGGTATGTTACACAAAGACGTTCGGTCACAAGACGAGATGCTATAGACCATTCTCAAATTCCCAGATCTGCGCACTTCCTCCAAAATTTCAACCATAACCTCGATCTGAAACCGGGTAATGACGCAATCCATTATTCAGCAATGGTCGAGTCTGACGCAACGTCGTCGACGTCACTGTCGCGGGGCTGTCTGCGTCACGTCATTCAGCTTCAGACCGAGGTTATGGTTGAAATTTCGGCGGAAGTGCGCAGATCTTTCTCGTTTACGTCAATTTGAGAACGGTCTATTGCTATGCTAAACACTGGTAAGGACGCTACGCCGCGTAGCTAAGGAAAACACCAGACACCTATTGAACCACAGACAGCTAACACCGCTACGTAATTCAATCAGAATCTACTGAAGCTCTCGCTCCTTGGACACCAGCCAACCACCATAGTTACGTACATCTTCTACCGTCGAGAAAAATTTCCGCTGCTACCTGTATACAGCAACTGCCATGGAATCGTTCCCATTCACACAACGCTCAGTTTTGTTAGGCTAGCGATTGACATCATACGCTAAATATAGCAGCCAATCAGAGTGCTTGGTTCGTGACGTCAGCCCAATGCGAGGAATATTTATCATGGGAACGCTAGCGAGAATTTCCCGAGAATGGTTTAGTCAGAATAGTTTATTGATTAGGAGAATGCTTTATTGGCTCTTCCTGAGATTGGTTTATACTCCCTCGAATGGCTAGCTGTGGTTGATCAGGTAAATGGTTTCACTCCCACTGGGGTAGTCAATGGAAAAGTCAATTCAGCTTCAGTGGAGGCAACTGGTGTTGAGAAGAGGAACTGAAGAAGGTATCAGAAAGCAGAGTTTCTCAATGCCAAATTAAAGGGAATCTAATGCTGGTTGCCACCTGGTAGTATCTACGTGAACTAAATCATAGGGAACCTTGATAGCCTAGTGGTTATCATGTCTGCATATGCCCCAATCACACTGAGCTAGTTCTCAGTACGTTCTTGAAAATTTTGCCGAACGGGCTCAAACTGTGTGCGAACGGAGTGGACGCAGTGGCAACTTTTTACAGTCTTTTTAAGAACTTCATGGACGGGAAGGGTGCTCCAGAACATCGAGGCATTATTTGGCCAAGGGTAACACAATCTAGCCTGTTTTACGATTTTTTAGGACGGGGCAGGACGTTTTGAGAACTACTTCAGTGTGACAGGCCCTTCAGCAAGCGGCAGGTCCCAGGTTCGAATCCAGCCTGGGTCATATGGGAGTAATCATCCCTGGCTCTTCACGTCCGTCGCATGGGACAGTAAGCCGTGGTGCCTTGTACCTTGTTTCTTTACAAGGGCAAGTAAAAGACCCGATCCAAGTGAGGAACATGAGTAGCTTGAGATGGCCTCTTCCATACTTAATACCAGGGCCAATAATGCTATGGCTTCGGGCCTGACGGAAAAATCTAATAGAAATACAAATACCATTAGGAATCTCAACCAGGCTGCCACCTGGTAATACCTGCAGGAACTAAATCATAGGAAAGCACACACCAGCAGAACAGATAGTGTTATTTTTCCAAGCACGTACTTTTCATGGTTCAGAGAATCTTGCAATTCTTGCTGCCACTTTTCATTGTGATTAATCATTTTTATCTTGGTGGCAACTAGTGGCTCGGATCAATAAATGCCCTCATTTGAAATCATGCTGCTCCCCAGGGAGTATTTATGAATATTAACTCTTTGTGCAAGAGAGAAAGGTATGAAATATTTAGAACACGGCAATTTTGATGCAGAATGGAGTAACTATGGAGCGCAATGACGCAGTGATGGAGGAGCCTTGATAGCCTTGTGGTAATTATGTCCGCTTAGCAAGTGGCAGGTCCCGGATTTGAATCCTGGGCCATATGTGAGCCACTCCAGCAAAAGCAGACGCTTGTCGCAAGTGATCATCAGTTTGCTCAACTGTTATCGCTGCTGTCCACTATTATTGTAAAAGACCCCATCCAAGTGAAGAACATGAGTAGCTTGAGATGGCCTCTTCTGTACTTGGCCAATAATGCATGGCTTTGGCCCTGGGGCCGGTTGCACAAAACTCATGTTAGCGCTAACATGGTGTTAGCGCTAACTTTTATGTTAGATGACGTCAAAATCCATTGTCATTTTACGTCATTTAACATGATGTTAGCGCTAACATCATGTTAGCGCTAACATGAGTTTTGTGCAACCCAGCCCAGATGGAAAAGTCAGATAAATACAAATATCTGACTTTACACTCCCAGAGAGAGGCCTAATGCAAAGAGACTTTGCCGAAAGTCTCACACTACAGTCAGATTCGAACCCTGGACCTTTTGACTGCTAGTCAGAGACCCAAACCACTACACCACCTTGGCTCCATAGTATCACATCACAACATCAAGCCTAGAGTTTCCTCAAAGGAGACATCAACACTTTATCGATTCTTTCAAATGCGGAAAGCAACACTATCTTCTGCTGCAGATAAAGCCAAATAAATTGAAAAATCGTTCTTATGGTCGTTAAAATCAGATGTGCCCAGCGATAAATCTAAATAAAAGCGTGGCACACATCGTTAATGCTGTCGTACGTTATGCTGAGATAAGGGATTTCAGTTGAAAAAACAAACTAATGTTGCTGAAGTTGACAGCGTTCTGCATGAATTTTGCATTGAAAGTGACATGTCCTGGGTTGTAGATTTCACTACTTGGTGAAAATTCTTTCCTGTGTCACTTTTCAATAAACAAGGGACCCTGCATAGTGATGGTGCAATCATAAAACAAGTTTTTACGTGCCCTGTTACACAGTGTAAAGGGTGTCGTGATGTGATGTCATTGCTTTGTCTTGCCAAGCTAGGTCTTGTGCCTAAAGCCAGCAGCACACCAGGTAGTGCTATCGCAAGGAATCTGCTCACCACCGAGCAAAATTGGCTGTTGACACCAAGTGTGCGCTGGACACTGATGCATGGAATCTTGTCGCCAGCGATGTTCGCCATACGTCAAACAATACCAAAGCTGATACTGCCTATTCTACCTTGGCTGGCAAGAAGATCGGCGGCAACTACCTCGCTTGCAATATCGCCAGTTGTGCTGCCGTCTTTAACCCTTTCTTCTATTGGGACAAGTGCCTATGTGCGCTGGATGGCGATGTGTGGAATCTTCTCCCCACCTATGTTTGCCCCTGTCACACAACAAAGGGGTAGATCCACCATTTCGGAGAGGGGACGCACTGTGCTAGAATAGAAACATTGATGTCTGTGGTGAATTTCAATGATTTGCTCTGAATTTCAGAATTTCACAGTCAATTTTACAGATTTGTTGGCTGAAAGGGGGGGGGGGCCCGATCCACGCCTGTCAAAAAATACCAAAGCTGATATCACCTCGTCTGCGGTGGCTGGCGAGAAGATCAGTGGGAATCAAATTGCTTGCGATATCGCCTGGTGTGCTGCTGGCCATACATGCCTTATGCTTGCAGCGCTGGGCGTGTTTTGGGTTCCCCATTAAGACAAGCCCGCATGTTATGAATTACCATCGCAAGGCAGAATATACAACCTTCCTGTACTCCATCACAGAACCGCTGTTCTCCAAAAAAACACCAAACAAACGCTTTGATTGATAGAACCCTCCACCATGAAATGACAATCGCCGACCAGACAAGTCAGGCGAGGAAAATGAGTCTGTCGCGAAGGTACGCACGTAATCAGAATACAGATGAGGCAGTTCTGACCTCTGGTTTTGAAAATGTCAATGCACTTTTGGTTCTGGCGGTATGGAAATTGTGGCAATAATTGCGGACAAGAAAAACGAAGGGATAGTTTCCAGGGAGATTTGCTTGAAATTGGAACGGAATTAGGGGATCTTTTAGGTTAGACGTTCTATCCACAGACTTTTTGTCCTCGGAAATTTCATCTCTTAAAGGACCACAGTATTGCTTCCCAATCCTGCATTTCACCTACCCACGTAAGGGAGACCTCTATTGACGACTTGGTAAACTACGCATGCTACTACGTGCATTGTAGTGTAATCATACAATCTCCAACACTGGGGCGAAAGGCTTAACTACAGCATTGGAGAATGGTGCCGGTGGCGCCGGCTGTTGACAGAAAGTGGCAATACCGTGGTGCTTTAAAGGAGCTAGTATAGTATTGCCACTTTTTCTCGACAGCTGGCGCCACTGTGCCACTCTCCAACCCAAGGCACTAACTACATTGTCGGCGAATAGGAGCTGTCAGCGAGTTGACCAATAGGTGTCACTACGGCCCAATTCAATGCAATCTTCTCGCTGGGCACCGCAGACTAGGCGATATCAGTTCTGATATCCTTTGACAATGGGCAAGAACCGCTGGCGAGGAGATTCCATGCATCGCTGTCCCGTGCACACCTGGCGTCAACAGCCGATTTTACTCACTTGTGATCAGATCACTTGTGATATCACCTGGTGTGCTCCGGCAACACTTCCCCAAAATGAAATGGTCCATGGACCATGTGCTCACCGGGTTGGACATAATAGTCTAATGACAGAGGGAGGTACAAATCAGTTATGAGCAATCTGGGTCAAGTCATTCCCAAGTAGGACTTTGATGATTTTTGGGTTTATGCCACCTAGCGGCCATATTGGATGTCCGATTGGGCCGGAACTTCACATGCACATGAAGGTCATCTGCAGGGGCCACATAGCACATTGGAGCGCTTTGGGTCCAAGTCGTTCCTGAGTTACAGCACTTTGATGATTTTCAGGTTACGCCACCTGGCGGCCATATTGGATGTCCGATCGTGCCGAAACTTCACATGCACATAAAGGTCATCTGCACGGGGCCACATAGCACATTGGAGCGCTTTGGGTTAAGGCGTTCCTGATTTACAGCACTTTGATGATTTTTGGGTTACGCCACCTGGTGGCCACGTTTGAAGTCAAAACAGGCCGAAATTTGACGTGCATGTAAAGGTCATCTAGAGGGAGGTAAATATCAAATTTGAGCACTCTGCGTCAAGCCGTTCCCGAGTAATAGCACTTCCTTGATTTTCAGGTTACGCCACCTGGCGGCCATATTGGATATCCAATCGGGCCGAAACTTGGTATTTTATAAGGTACCCCTCCAATGCATGTTTATGCAAGATATGAAGTCGCTCGGTGAAATAATGACAAACTTTGGCAGGTTCGTTACTTTTGTCGAACTTTGACCTCTGTGACCTTGAAAAGTAGGTCAAATCAAAAACCCGTTATATATGTTATGTATCCTTATTAGCTACACCTATGATAAAAATTTGGAGATGATCTAGTCATTAGTTCAGGAGTTATTGCACTTTTTGTGTTTTTGGTTTCCGCCACCTGGTGGCCAAGCTGAGAGTCGGATCGGACCGAAACTTGGTGTCGTGGGTCGTCTGACCTAGGGGTATATATGTACCAAGTTTCAGATCAATAGCTCCAGCAGTTACGAAACGTGCCCTGCTAACGGACAACGACGGACGTAGTGAACTTTTGGCTGTTGTGCATCTATCGTCTTGTGCACCAATTTTCTTGTGCACCTCTGACGCCTTGTGCACCTTCACTTGTGCACCTGTGGCACCTTGTGCACCAAAAAAGTCGCCTTGTGCATCAAAAAAGTCGCCTTGTGGATCAAAAAGTGTCTTGCCTTGTGGATCAACATAGAGCCGGAGGACAAATTTTCGATGGATAGTTAATGCCTGTGCACCCACTTTCGAGACATGAATCAGAAGGCCCTCTAGTAGTTGTTTCTGATAGCCATTTTGTGCACCTAGATGCACAAGGAAAATCTGAACCAGAATGACCTCTCATAGGGCAAAATCGATGCACAACCACCTCGTGTTAAACACGGACGACGACGACGACGGACGACGGACGCACAACCATTGTATAAGCTCACCACGGTGAGCTAATTAGTAATGAGTATTTTCCACAGAAGATTGAATTTTTAAGCACATCAAGAGTGGATTACCGGAAGAAAATTAAAGAAAAACACTACTGAAGTGAAAATAGTGATATTTGAAAAAGGTTAGTCTGCAAACTTGAGGGGGGGATATCCCCTCCTTGAAATTTTTGAGGAGGGGATTCATGCCCCATCCCCCCCTCTGGCGGAAACACTGAGCGACTTTGAGAAATACCTCAGCCCTCAGAGGGGTTAAGATAAATCACATGGCGTCCTATTTCTTATCCAGCCCCAAGGGAACTACCTCCGAGGAAACGTGAGACTAAGCTAACAGGCGTTGTAGGAGACGGCAGGGGTTTAAACATGATACTTCTTGACACGCTTCGTATTGGAAGGCAGGGGTGGGGAAAGCGTGAATATGACGCCAAATCGATGTGGGGTATATTGGTAAAACACTGTTATTGGAGATGGAGGAGGAGAAGGAGGTACATTGGAACCTTCTTTAATGGATACCTCTGCCTGGAGGACATCTCTCTATTGAGGACACTGAAGTCCAGTCCCACACTGGTCATTTCTATTCACTTTGACCTCTGTAATCAGGACACCTCTCAATTCAGGACAGCATCTGACAGTCCCGAAGGTGTCCTTAATAGAGGGGTTCCAACTTCCACGTTGGAACCTCCCTTAGCAGACACCTCTGCCAGGAGGACACCTCTCTACTGAGGACACTGAAGTCCAATCCCACACTGAACACGATTCATTTGACCTCTGTAATCAGGACACTTTTCAATTCAGGACAGCATCTGACAGTCCCGAAGGTGTCCTTAGTAGAGAGGTTCCAACTTCCACATTGGAACCTCCCTTAGCAGACACCTCTGCCAGGAGGACACCTCTCTACTGAGGACACTGAAGTCCAGTCCCACAATGATGATCACTTCTATTCATTTGACCTCTGTAATCAGGACACCTCTCAATTCAGGACAGCATTTGACAGTCCCGAAGGTGTCCTTAATAGAGAGGTTCCAACTTCCACATTGGAACCTCCCTTATTGGACACCTCTGCCAGGAGGACACCTCTCTATTAAGGACACTGAAGTCTAGTCCCGCACTGGTCATTTCTATTCATTTTGACCTCTGTAATCAGGACACCTCTCAACTCGGGACAGTCCCGAACACGTCCTTAATAGAGAGGCTCCACTGTATAATATGACCTTCACGGCAGTCTCTACAGATACGCCCCACAAAATCTATGTAAGCGAGATTATCTCCACATTTGCATAAATGGTTCAGTATTGGTATTTGCTGTCAAATCCCACGCTTTCCGTGACAACCATTGCTGTTGAGGAGGTGTCCGATTTCGGTTATGCGCGTATGGCATCATGGCTCTACAGATAATAAGCACTGTGAAAGATACATCTAACAACCCTCTCTGCTGTTAGCCAGCAGCACACCAGGCGATATCATGGTTCCTGCGACTTTTTTGTGAGCAAAATTAAGGCCTTTTTAAGGCTTTTTAAGGCCAATCCGGGAAAAAATTAAGGCCAAGTTGTCAGGAGTTTTCATGTGGGTTGTGCAATATTAACGCAGGAGAATGTTGTAAAGAACACATAAAGGTAAGCGCTGAGGGCGGGATCCCGACTTTGACGACCGGGCGGTTTTCAACTGATATGAATAAAAATGTCGTTAGGAAGGGGAAACGGTTTAATGAAAATTCAAAACTGAAGCTACATCAAATTTAAGGCCTATTTAAGGCCACTGCGTGAAAAAATTCTATATTTAAGGCTTTTTAAGGCCTTAATTCTGAAAAACAAAAATTCCTGACTTTTAATGCTTTTTAAGGCTCCGTGGCAGCCCTGGATATCACAAGCAATCTCGGGCCATATTCACGAAGCCTCCGCAACTTTGCGTGCACGCAAGTCTGTTGTTTGGCTGCACATGCCTAATAGCTATAGCTGCCTAAAGGGTCTCTTGAAGCATAATTTCCATTTCCGGTTGAAAGGGTCAACAAGGCTTTCAGAAGGAGCATCTCACACCACATAAAATCAATGAACGCCTTCAGGCTGATAACAAGGACACCTGACGTTCCATTACTTAAACCTTATTGATAGGAAAGGACATGACCAATATGTAGCCGTGCGGGAATCTGACGTCACGGAGCGTCTTAAGGGGTGACAGAGCACTTCTGCTCATAGACACTAAATCAATTTCCATCTCTCGGCAGAGAGAGATGTTTTGATGGCAGATATATTAGTAAAATCCGAGTTGGATATGGACATATTATTGGTTTTATCTTACGGTGATGAACAAGAGGCCTGTGTGCCAGGCACTCAGCTGAATGCAGTGAGAGATGTTGTGATGACAGATATATCAGCAATATCCGAGTTGGATATGGACATATTATTGGTTTTATCTTACGATGATGAACAAGAGGCCTGTGTGCCAGGCACTCAGCTGAATGAAGTATTCTGTATTAGATTTTTCCGTCAGGGGCGAAGCCATAGCATTATTGGCCCTGGTGAGTATGGAAGCGGCCATCTCAAGCTACTCATGTTCCTCACTTGGATGGGGTCTTTTACTTGCCCTTGCAAGGAAACAAGGTACAAAGCACCACAGCTTACTGTCCCATGTGATGGATGATTAAAGGAGCCTGGTACTGTCACTTTTTCGACAGCTGGCACCACCATCGCTGTGCTTGCCATTCTCCAACCCCAGGGATTAACTATGTTGTCGGCAAATGGACCCGATGTACTATGTACATTTTGTAATGGTATTTTTGTACTTCATGTTGCTGCCACTAGGTGGCTCCCTCTACATTGGAAGTCAAAATACCAGTAAGAGATTTATACCATTCTTTTTTAATCTCGTATATCCTGGGCTTTAAACCCGGGACCTGCTGCTAGCTAAGCGGATGTGATAACCACTAGGCTATCAAGGCTCCCCGACACCTGACCGAAGAAACCATTGGGAGGGTTAAGCAATGTTCAAAGGAATGCCAAACACCGTGCGAGATGACACTAAATCGATGGACGCCACGGCAACACCAATCAGGGAAGGGAAGCAAGAACCAATGTGAGATTGACAATATCGCCAACATCCTTTGATGTTAAATGAACCGCCTTTGAGGATTTGGCTGGGGGCCGCGATATTACTTGGTAAAGCCCGCCGTGAATGACAGCTTTTTTTGTCAGAGGCGACCTGCAGGCTTTGAACCTTGAGAGTTGATGGTCTCAATGATGCAGCTCGGTTTAGGAATGACGAACTGGAATTTGTTGCTTGTGGTTGGAGACCTTCTTGACTAGTCCAACGTGCCAGCAACCATTGAATGTGTAATTATTAAGCCAGGCGTACATCACACTTGCGACTGGAATCAACTGATCTTATCAGTCACTGGTGATGTCGCAAATTCAGCAACTCAGTAAAACTAGGAGAATCCAATCAGTCATCATGTCCTGACCGTGTACATTGCACTTGTGACTGGCAGCAACTCAGGTAACATCCGGGGCATTGAGATTCGACGAGACTAGGTCTCCTTCAGAAAACTGGCAATGATCAGTTGCAAGCCCGCGACCGCGTACATTGCAGCGACCGAATGAAACTGGGTACAACTAGTCGCTAGAAAGTTGAGCATGTGCAACTCGCGGCGACTGGCAAAATCTCAGTTCCACCGAGTTGCAAGCGTGTGTACATCGACCGTTTCTGGCGACTGATCAGTTGCCTCCAGTTCCAGCTAGACCCTCCCAGTCACCAGTAGCTCCTGATATTTTCACCCACCAAGAATGTAATGGAAAATAGCCAACAAGAGAAACAACAATACTATGCACAAGGTACAAGGCACCATGGCTTAGTGTCCCATGTGACAGACAAGTGTTTGAAGGACTTAATTCCGGTAGGCCTAACCATTTTGAAACTCACTTCAGATCAGCTATAGACAGAGTTCATCAACCAGGAGTATAAGCCACATGTTGCACCAAGTTCATCTTCTCAACCACCATGAGAAGTTTCCGATACCTGGTTTCACGGTGCACCTGGCCCGTTTTACTGAGGGGGTGGCCAATCAACCAGTTCCACTTTCTCATTATCTCACAAGGTAGCCTCCTACATACAGCACTCAAGTCATTTCTCAAGAACAAATCTTACAAAGCCATTAAACTTGTAATTTTTTTAAACATTGCCATGGCACTGGAACAGGCCAGAGGTGTGAGCTCCATCCATATTTCATGTTGAAAGGCAAAGGATCTGGGGAGGTCTGCACTGAACCCCTTGCCAAACGCACCAGCCTTGGTAGACTTCCTTCGCCTGGTGGTTGGTGCACTGGCCTCTGAGCTACAACTAACGTTGAGTGCTGTCAGTAATTGGATGGTGACCAGCGTGTATGATACATCTGGCAGACCTTCCCAGTCGAATCTGGAAAGTGTAGTTCATCTCTGAGACACAGAGTTGGGCTAAGTGACTCGAGGACGAGTCATCTCTCTCCGAAGGGGGAGATGGTGCACTGAACACCCTTGCAGCTACTATATCTCACGACTTAACCCGCCGGCCGTGGAGGATTTCCTTTATGGTCTAGTGGTTGGTGCGTTGGCCTTTGAGCCAGAAGTAAGCAATGTTGGGTGCGGTCAGTACAGTGCTCCCTCGCTATTAAGAACCCTTCGGGGTCCAAGGGTTAAGTTTGTACTAACGAGGAGTTCGTAATAGCGAGGATTCATCTGTGGGTCCGTAATATCCGGGAGTTTGTAAAATCGAGGTAAGAGCGAGGGAGCACTGTACTTCGATGGGTGACTGCGAGTGGCGCACTATGATACAGGTTCAAGACTTTGAGAGAGTGGGCCCAATGCTTATAGGGAAACACCTCCCCTTGGATCTGTGCCTGAGGATATCTGCAACATTTGAGACAGATACACTAAAATTTGCTGGGAGTGCTCGCAGTGTGACATTCAGGGTTTACGGCACCACAAAAACAACCAAGCATCTGATTCGTAATTAGCTCGCTCGACCGACAACCCGAAGTACTCCTGCTATTATTGTGTCGGGAAGATTTCCCTAAGGGCCGATTCCGCTTGCTAGCAGTGACAGCCGTAGCTCGATCAACAGATGCTGATGACAGGAGAGTGTTCATCTATGAAAGAGAACTTTCCATCAGATTACTGGGAGAACACATACGTGCAGCATGGGGATAGACCGTTCTCAAATTGACGTAAACGACAAAGATCTGCGCACTTCCGCTGAAATCTCAACCACAACCTCGGTCTGAAACTGAATGACCAGACGCAGAGAACCCCATGACAGTGAAATCGAAGACGTTGTGCCGGAGTCGATCATTGCTAAATCAGATCGAGGTTCTGGTTGAGATTTCGGCGGAAGTGTGCAGATCTGCGAATTCGAGAATGGTCTATGAAAGAGGACTTTCCATCAGATTATTGGGAGAACACATACGAGCCGCACAAGAGAGGGTCGACCATCTACTATCCCTCTCTGCCACACAAAAAAAAGGCGAGGGTAAAACTTTGGTGATGATGTTCAGACATTCGTCAATGAAAGAAGACTTTCCATCATGGGGAGCCTTGATAGCCTGGTGTCATCACGTCCGCTTAGCTAGCAGTAGGTCCCGGGTTCAATTCCCAGACCATATGAGATATCATCCCTGGCTCTTCAGTCCGTCACATGGGACAGTAAGCCGTGGTGCCTTGTACCTTGTGCCTTTGTAATAGGCAAGTAAAAGACCCCATCCAAGTGAGGGACATGAGTAGCTTGAGATGGCCTCTTCGGTACTTACCAGACAATTGTTTTGTCTAAACTTTTGTACCCAAGGCCCGCTTGACCAGCTTAGTGTGCCAGATGCCATTGAATGGGAATAAGCTTCTGACGTCATATGGTGATACGAACTGTTAGACTGCCATCTTTGTTCGAAAGTCTTGGCTTAGAGAAGGCAACAACATTGTCACTCATGAAGGCCTAGACATGCCATCCATCACTATGTCCATTAGGCATAATTTCTGGACTCTGTGATACAGGATGCGAGGGTGAGCAGCTATTTTTTTCTTCGCTACAGTTTTGCTAGCACTCCTAGAAAACCATCAACAAAATGAACAGCTGAAGGGTGGAAGGTAAACTGCCCATGGAATAATTTCACAAGAGTAAACAACCGAGATGGGCCGGTTGTATGCACAATAAATAATTCTGGGAAGAGCACAGGAAGCAGCGAGATGCTCATAGGAAATACTCGACCGCAAAATCGTCTATACAGTCTGTTTTGGAAAAGGTGCCTCCACGAGAAAGTTCTCACACAAGTTTGTCCTTATTATCAGGGTTTCTGCCAGAGGGTAAAATGGGTAAAATTCCGTACCCTTAAATTTTTCCAGGGTATGGATCCGTACCCTCAAAAACGTTGGGTAACCATTTTTCCATGAAGTGATATTACCGGCGCGGGGATTTTATGCTTCAAAATACGCCTAAAATGGCACCAAACATCATTTAAAACCTTTAAAAAATAAAAAAAAACAAATTAAAAAAAAAAAAAATTTTCAAAAAATTTTTTTTGTTCCGTACCCTCTTTTTTTTCTGGCGGAAACCCTGCTTATGAACACCTCAGCCATAGAAAAATTGGGAACTAAAGCCGGTAGCACAACAGGCCATATCACAAGCAGTCTGACTGCCACTGAGCAAAATCAGCTGTTGATGCCAGGTGTGCACTGGACAGCAATAAATGCGTGGAATCGTCTCGCCAACGACGCTGGACCGTTTGTGCAGGAGCCACGGTGGTGTAGTGGTTCGGGCCTCTGACTAGCGGTCAGAGGATCCCGGGTTCGAATCCCGCGGCTGGCGTGAGACTTTGGGTAGGTCTCTTTGCCTTACTGGCCTCTCTCCACCCAGGTGTATGAATGGGTACCGGTCGGAAATGCTCGGATTGTAGCGCTGAATGAGCAGCTCATCTGAGTTCTACTGAAAGGTTTCAGGATAGACTTGGGTTAAAGCCCCACAGTATTGAATTTTACGGTATTTTCAAAATGTTAGGAGAGTGGAGGTTGAGGTCTCAGGGCCTCGTGAAGGTCTCCAAAATGCTTGCCTGATACTT
>NMRB01002172.1:93164-117105 GCA_002633025.1 Notospermus geniculatus | reverse complement strand
ATCTGAGTGATAGATGTGAGTATGGTACACAACTCAAATGAAAAACTGACTAAGCATAATAAAACTGACAGATCAGGGCAGTCTTGTGTACATATGACATTCCTTCCAATCGGTGGCAGCGGACAGCACTGATAGTGATTCAGCCTATGCTGCTGCTGTGGGACATGCACTCTGTCAGGTCTGTGTAAACAGGTCACAGAAGGTCATGGTCGCTGAATGTATCTATGGGAGGTTGTTTGCACAAAAAAGTTTTGGTGATTGACTATAATGCCACATATGGTGAAAACATTGAAATTAACATACATGTAGATGTATTATTTGTTGCATTTTTATGCATGTCGCACCAACCCCATGTTCTCGATGCTGCTCCCGACCCCACTTTCAAATGTACGTGAATACACTGTTATAACACAGGAGATAGAGTGGGGTCGGTGTGGATTTCACTGTATCGTCTTGATTACCTGGGTGACTCCAGAAATAACACAGTGAACTGGTCTCGAGTCGGGGTCAACCAACTCTCTCAGTGTCTTCACCAGACGGTTATGCAACGTGTTGCCAGTGTATGGAAATGTCAGTGTGGGCTATACATATTGGATGGATGATGTGGCATAGGCCTACTTCAAATGCCCATACATACATAGCTCAGCCTATAGATATTTTTTTAGTTTCATAGGTAGGCCTATACTGGTTGTCAAAATCTGTTCAGAATGGTGTTAGTAATGTAGGAGGAAACTGGAAACTCCGTACCCAGTAGGTCCAACCTTCTGGTTGTGAACTAAAAAGGTTATTACAATTAATGCAATGTGAGTAAACCACTGCCACAGAAGATCTAATGCCTGATTGTTAACGTGTTCACAACTGTAATGTAGGAGGAAACAAGAAAACTCAGGCAGATCAGATCCTTATGATTGTTTTTGGCAACTCTTAATGCAGTAATATGAAGAACAGATCAACTCTGCCATAACTAACCACTGGTTTTCAACCCTGTATGCTTGTAGGAGGAAACAGGCAGAGCCATACATAAGTTGCGTTCATGCTGAAATTTAGTGTGTTAGTTTCAGATGGTCAGGAGTCATGTCAGTGCAACCTCCTTTGAAATGGAAAATGTGGCTTGAATTGTTGAAAAAACATTCATTTGTACTTCCCAGTTTGTATGGTGACATCGCAGGCACCTAATGGTTAAACACTCAGTAACAGGAATGATGATGTAATGGCAAGCCATATGAAGCTGAGTGTCAGGTATGATACCTATACATGGAACCAGGCCATTGGGAGTATGGTACTCAGAAGGGTCACATCCCAGAAAGTGTTCTGTTATGTGTGGAATATGAATAAAATGCTATTTGAATGGATAATTTCAATTTAATGGATACTCTGTTATTGCTGGTGGGCAGAACCTCGCGTTAGTGGGCACAACCTTGGGTATGATGGTCAAACTGAAAAAGCTGGCAGTGTGGTGAGTTGGAGCATGTTCTATATGATTTAAATGATGCATGTGCGTTCTTCATCTTCAGATAGTCTGATAGTCTGATAGTGATAATCTGTTTCACTGCTTGATGGCAACTGGATTTTTGATGTTATAAAAGAAACAACGTTCTATTGCGGCAGGTACGCGGAAAAAATCCCCCCAGGAAAAAATCGCCCAGAAAAAATCCACCAAGAAAAAAATCCCATTTGGGTACAGTAGGAAAAAATCCCCCTTTTGGTAAAACATAAGAAAACATATGTGAATGGATAATTTCAATTTAATGGATACCCTGTTATTGCTGGTGGGCAGAACCTCGCGTTAGTGGGCACAACCTTGGGTATGATGGTCAAACTGAAAAAGCTGGCAGTCCGGGCTGGCAGTGTGGTGAGTTGGAGCATCTTCTATATGATTTAAATGATGCATGTGCGTTCTTCATCTTCAGGGATTACAACACTATAAATGTGTGATAGTCTGATAGTGATAATCTGTTTCACTGCTTGATGGCAACTGGATTTTTGATGTTATAAAAGAAACAACGTTCTATTGCGGCAGGTACGCGGAAAAAATCCCCCCAGAAAAAAATCGCCCAGAAAAACCCCACCAAGAAAAAAATCCCATTTGGGTACAGTAAAATCCCCCTTTTGGTAAAACATATGAAAACATGTCCTCTTCTTATGATGTCATAGTGTATAGCCTCAATGTTCTTGATTCCTAACTGATTCAAGTCCTCTCTTAATATTTGGATGATAGAGTTGATATTAAGCCACATTATTTACAGCCGGCCTGTGACGTGGCCGGCAAAGGTTTGGCATCAACCTGTACCAACTTTCATTCGTTGGTTGCTGCCATAGCTGGTTACATGTACTGTACAGTGATGTTTCCTATTCTGCTGAGATGTCAATGGTCATTTAGGTAAGATTGCCATTTTTATACCTGTACACAAAAATATATTGCCTAAATGCTGACATACCAAATCTAGGATTTCTGGCAAATTATCATGAAAATGTGTGAATTTCAAAATATCAAGAATGTTTTTTAGAAACACCAATTTTCATTTCAAAATTATCTTGATATGATTCCTAAGAAATTCTGTGAAAAAAGTTTCGAAAAATCTCTTTTCGTTTTCAGGAAATATCAAAATATCATCAGAAAAACATGCTACATTCTGGGGCATTTTAAGACTTTTGTTAAATTCTATTGAAGTAAAAATGATGGAAAAATCAGCAGGAACTATTGTTCATGATGAGTTTTTGTTGCCGAGGGAAAAATATGCGAATAATTTTGCAAAATATCACATTCATAAAAATTGATGATATTCTGAAATATCAGGAAAATGAGAAACGATTTTTAAATTTTTTTTACAGGAATTCATAGGGTCGACTGGTGAATGATATCCTGCTGATTTTCAATTCAAAATTCTGAATTTTGAAAGATGACTTTTTTGTGATATATTGAAATCATGATATTTTAGTGATATTTTGTCAGAAACCCTCATTTTTTAACGAGATTGTACTTTCTCGCCAAATTTTGCATTCTGTGTGGCCAGGTGGGCCACATGCGGGGTGGGGGTAGGGTCACAACAGACAAGATAAAAAAACTTTTTAAAAGTTTTTATTTTAGGTCTTGGGAAGTACATTGAAGTATGGTGAAGTACGAAGCAATTATTTCCTGTGGGATTTTTCCTACCGGTACTTTACCAAACAGGGGATTTTTTCCTACTCGACCAAAAGGAGATTCTTTCCAGGGTTTTTTTCCTTTTGCCAAAAAGTTGATTTTTTTCTGGGGGATTTTTTCGGGGGGATTTTTTCCAGATGAATATTTTCCTGGGGGATTTTTACCTACATTCATTGCAGCAGGGCATGGGGTCGACATGAAAGACTCCCTTTCGTTGGCCTGATTTCAGTGTTTGCCGATTCCTTTGCAGGTCTGATATCTTTTTTTCTGTGAAGCTATCAACCAAACTTTTTGTTTTGCCACCAAAAAATCTATAAGGGGAATTCCTCCCATTATACTAGTAGTATGTGTCTCCAATGTGAAATCGTCAGCATTTAAGATCAGTGACTCCAGCAAGCTAGGCACCAAGACTCAGGTCCAATGCTCAGTGGATGATGTTGGTGACGATTTCCGTATAGTAGGCTACCTGTATCGTCGTATATTCTACACAGCACATATCCAAGTTACACTATGAGCAGTGTCTATCTATAGCAGGAAACCTTCTACTTGTTATGCAATGGCCCCGACTGGTGTTCACCTGAGACGGTGGGGTGAGCTGAAGTTTATCTTGACTCAAGTGGCACAGCAGGAGGTACCAGATGAAGTTGGCTCAGGCGAGAACATGGAGCTCGTGCGACATGGATTCTAAGACCCAAGTTAAGTATTTTTTAATATCGGTGCTAAATGAGAATCATTTGTTTCTTTTGCAGGTAAACTCACAAATACAGTTGCACGTTGGCCAGGTGCATCTCCTAGGACAACTGGAACTCTGAAAATTGATGAGGCAAATATCCCTTGCAAGATCTTTGATAACGAAGTATATTTTTCAACATCAGATGTTTTAAAATTGACTGACTGACTAAGCATATGGCCTTGTGGACGATGCACTTAGAAACAGTGGGACTGTTGATCCACTGTCTTGCTTTATTCTCTATAAAAAGACAAAAATCCGAGACTCCGGCTGACAGATATAGTTCTTTTCAAAGATTACTGGCTCAAAGAGAAAAGAATCCGGAAAATCTATGGAGATGGGTGGAAATTCGGTGGAAGACACAGCACAATCCTCAGCATGAGTATGTTGAATAATGTGTGTGTTCTCAGACATGTCAGAGGCTTGTTGATGCAGAGTTCGAAAATTACGATATTAACATTATGTGAAAAAGACAGCAGGCAGGGACAATTTAGAAGAGAACCAGTCTCCAATTTCGAAGTGATCGAGAACGTCCAACATCCCTTCTCGCCTAGTATACCACGGAACAAGTTGTCTTATGGAGATGGGTGGAAATTCGGTGGAAGACACAGCACAATCCTCAGCATGAGTATGTTGAATAATGTGTGTGTTCTCAGACATGTCAGAGGCTTATTGATGCAGAGTTCGAAAATTATGATATTAACGTTCTGCGAAAAAGACAGCAGGCAGGGACAATTTAGAAGAGAAGCAAACACGAAGCGCACCAGTCTCCAATTTCAAAATGTCGAGAACATCCAATATCCCTTCTCCCCTAGTATAACACGGAAAAAGTTGTCTAATGCATTCGTCATGATTTAACAAGGTCATGGTTTAACAAGAAGTGTGGAAAACTGCTAAATATGGAGATCATATCTGAAGGAAACAAACTTTCCGAGCACCAGAATTCTATCTCAGCCTGAGAATAAGGCACAGCTTGATGAAGTGTTTGTATATGAAGATGGGGGAGTCAATCAAGAGGAAGAATGCTCTGGCTGCACGGTTGTTAACTAACTAACACCAAAATCACCAAGAAAGTCGGTTCCATTGCCTTGAGCAGGTTTCGATGGGACAAGGCAAGAAAGCCCCAGACACTTCCTCTCACAGCAGATGTTGCAAAATTTCAGGAATATTTGAGAGGGAAATCAAAACCCAGGGTGAAACCGTGTCGTTACCGTCGTCGTCGTCGTCGTCTAGACTAGCTAAGGTCACACTCGGTAGGATCACAACATTCAACAAGAGAAGATCAGAAGGAAGTCGGGAAAACGTTGGTAACTGATTTCACTGAGGAGGCTGCTTTGCGATCTGGCGGTAAGGAGAACATTTTTCAGATGTTGTCTGCGTCCTAACAGAAGCTCAGCACAAGGTTCGTACATGTCTAAAGGCTCGTTTCCACAGACCCGTTTCACGCTGCGTGATGCGTCAAATCTTTTGTTATTTTCCGCCGCTCTGCTTCCAAACAGTGGGCGAAGCGTCAAAACGCTCACGCTACTGCTTCTGTGAGTAATAGGGAATTGCACGGATCTAGATATAGGAAGATTCTTCCCTCGCACGCGCCCGAGCTTAATGCTAGCATAACTGACTTGATCCGTTTCACAAGGTAAAATTCAGTTCCAATTCGTTTCATTTCCCTATTTTCCTAGGTACTAGTTCCATACGGATTCTAACATCATAGAGTTACATGCTTGGCGCATATGTAACATACTAAACTCGTGTGTGTGTACATATGTAACAGATGTTATTGATGAAAGGCAGTTATTCGACGTGGCGTGTTGTTGTCTATCGCCTATGTGACAGCTGTGTATGACTCATATAGGCGGGGNAAATGGGCCAAGTCAGTTATGCTAGCATTAAGCTCGGGCGCGTGCGAGGGAAGAATCTTCCTATATCTAGATCCGTGCAATTCCCTATTACTTCTGTGGAAACGGGCCTTTACTAGTATCTAAACTATTCTAAATTTTGGGAAGAGACTGCAACAATTGGAACCCGATGCGGCGATTGATGTGGGAGATTTCAACATCGTACCGAACGCTTTCCCGCCTCCGCACCTCGGACGAGATCTATCATGGCGCTTGTTCCCTCGTGTTCTGCGATTTTCTCGACGAGTATCTTAAAATACATGTCAACTTCTACTTTGCAGCTAGATCAAAGGACTCACATTACTTTTAGTTTTCCAGGTAAAACAGCAGAAGAACTCTTTGATCGCGTCAAGTGTGTTGACCATGCATTTGACGTCACAGTTGTTCAGGTTGGTGCGAACGACTGCAGCCAAGGACTTGGTGGTCACCCCGGCCGAGTTTTGACCCCAAAGAGCATATTCATTCGCATCAAGGTAAGCATGATAAGGTGGCTGTGGTCATTTGGGCCTTAGCTAGGCACATGTGCTAGACGAATTTATGTTGGTCCTATCAATGGGATCGTTGGTTGTCGTCCGCAGGGCCATCAGAAGGCGCGAACTACTTGATGGGCATCTCCCCAATCCTTCCTTCAAAAAGTAGTGCGTTGAAAAGTGCGCAGCGTAACTCAAGTAAATCTCGCTGATTTGACTGATAAACTAAAGCCAACAAAGCTGGGTTTTCCATTTTGCCTCTCTTGCTGAAAAAAGTAACGGCAGTGACAAAGTGGATTTTGACGTTTGCCATTCCCTGGTGAACCATTCTATTGCAGTGTAATATAGGACTCGCCTAAATTCCAACAACAGGAGGACCACTCAGGCATGTACAGTCTTGTTACAAAGTAAAAAGACAGCTAATATCTCAGCTAATACTGAAGGTTCCAACCTCAACTTGTATTATGTTATGCCCTATAATGTTGCTAAAAGGATCACATACGAAATTGAGGGTTTGTGACAAAATATCACTAAAATATCATCAAAATATCAATATCAAAAAAGCTTCATTTTTCAAAATTAAATTCTGTATTTTTTAATTTAAAATCAGCGTGATTTCATTCATCAGTCAATCCAATGAATTCCTGTGAAGAAACTTTTTAAAAATCACTTCTCATTTCCCACATATATATCAGAATATCATCAGTTTTTATGAATTTGATATTTTGCAAAATTCGATAGTTTTCATATTTTTCTTTCATCAACGGCCATTCATCATGATAACATAATAATCCAACTGATTATTCCATCATTTTTACTTCAATAGACGGAGAATTTAACGAAAGTCTTAAAATGCCCAAAAAATATAGCATGTTTTTCTGATGATATTTTGATATTTCATGAAAACGACAAGATATTTTTTCGAAACTTTTTTCACAGAATTTCTTAGAAATCATCAGGGAAGAATGTCAAGCTGATTTTGAAATGAAAATTGGAGATTATGAAAATTGTGTTTTTTCTTGATATTTTAAAATTCTAATATTTTCATGATAATTTACCACAAATCCTAAATTTCGTATGTCATCATTTAGGCAACATATCTTGGTGTATAAAAATGGCAACGAACCTTGCTCATAAATGACCATTGGCTTCTCAGCAGAATAGAAAACATCACTGTCTTTTTATTTTTTAACAAGACTGTACTTACATACATGTCAGTTACAGACATGGACATTCAGACATTATGTCTATTACCAAGGGTTAACTTGTATAACGAAGGGCTCATGTCCTCTTGACAGTCAGTGTACCCTGATAGTCGCGACAACTCTAATAACTGATGACCACTTTTGGTGTTGCACGTTTTCGTAATATGAGCCTCTCATACACAATAACATTTACGCTGCAAACGTAATATTTCTCAGGAAATAATGGGATTACTACGGCGGGATGCGAAATGTAAGGAAAGCTGAGATATTTGAATATCCGTTTGACGTTTAGTGCGAGATAGAAAATGCCGTGTCATCTTGTATACAATTTTGCCAAGGTACTACTATTTACTTTTTTCCATCAGATCCCAACCGAACACTTCCGTTGTGACAGGCTAGTCAGATTGTCTTTGTTTCTTTATTTAGTGACACCCTGTATAAGATTGATCTCAGTGACCTGGCCTCAGCTGGTTTAAAATGTCAATAAATTAGATACATTGTTGAATTGTTGAATTGTCAAGATGCTAAAAATAGACTAATGTCAGAGCCCTCCTTTAGAAAGTATGTTAACTAAATGTATCTGTCAGAGCCATCTCTCAGTAAGTATGCAAACAAAAAGTATCATCTTGCCTTGATCTCATTGGTCCCAGATGTATGTTAATATGTATCAGCCAATCAGAAGTCTCCAGCAGGTCACATGCTTGGTTACAAAGTAGGTTGTGTTTATGTATAAGGTGCCACACCTAGCAACGGGTGGAGTCTCCTCTTTTGTTCAGGTGTGAGTACTTTTCATGAAGCATGATTTAATCTACCAAATAAAACTCGAAGATAATATCGAACTGTTGGATTTATTCAAAATATTTAGAGGATAACCTGGATAATATTATAGTATATCAGGAAGCTCATACTGGGAACAAGTGTTGAGATTACAACCGATTGAGCACGGATGAATGAACTGTAATGCTTGTTCCTCTGGAATAGTCCATGTCTGATGTAATTTCTAATGAACATTTAAATGATTTTCAGTCATTATCATTATTGCATATGTTTATCAAAGAATACGCTGAATGTTTCTTGATAACCTTGTCAGTTTCAACCATAACAACATTTTTTTTAAAATTCTGAGATGATATTCCTGAAGCGAACCAAAAAAGCAAAACTTGACAACAAGATGTTGAAGATGACTTTCAGAAGAAGGGGCTTACCAGTACAAGTATTTGCAACTGAGGTAGGCTAGACCAATTATAATTTTTCAGTGTGCATGTGAAGCTCGGTTGTATTCGGATCCTCATCCTAAAAAAGACAATTTCTTGTCCACGAAATAGATTGTTGAATGATTCAAGAACTCCATATGTCAATTGACCAAAGAATAGACTATATAGACCATTCTCAAATTCCCAGATCTGCGCACTTCCTCCGAAATTTCAACCATAACCTCGATCTGAAACCGGGTGACGTGACGCAATCCATTATTCAGCAATGGTCAAGTCTGACGCAACGTCGTCGACGTCACTGTCGTGGGGCTGTCTGCGTCACGTCATTCAGGTTCAGATCGAGGTTATGGTTGAAATTTCGGCGGAAGTGCGCAGATCTTTCTTGTTTGCGTCAATTTGAGAACGGTCTATTGGCAGCCAACGCTTGAGATAATTCAACCAAATTAACATCGGAGAGAGAACTCTGCAAACCTTTGCGAGAGGATGATGGCGCTAGCTGCTAGATTTGCTATTCAAAGGAGAATACGGCATATTGGCTTGGTTAGGAGAGGTTTGCCCCTAGTGGGTGCGCCAGACATGTATTGGTTTATACTTCACCACCAAGAAGCAACTGGAGAAGGTTCCTTTCTTTTGTCCAAGGCACGGGCCTAGCGGCAAAGGAAAAGGAAAGGGTAAGCGAACAATGGAGCAATAGGTTCTCCTGTCAAACCACTTTGTTGGTGTCAGAAGAAGCTAAATTCTACATGTGAATTAATAACCAAAGTTTTCTCTTCTCCACTACAACTTCTTAGGCCTGTCCACACGATCATACATTTGTTCAAAACATCACCATACATTTGTATGATGGTGTTCATGGACAGATGTTTGATTGTCTAGGCTGTTTTCCCAACAAACGTGAACAACAACCAACATGTATGATGATGTTCAAATGTTTAAGGTCTGTCAACACGATCATACATTTCTTCAAAACATCATCATACATCTGTATGATGATGTTCATGGAGAGATGTATGATCGTGTGGACTATTTTTCCAACAAACTTGAACATGTATGATGATGTTGAAATTTTTAGCTGCATATTTCGTCTTGCCAACAAATGCACAACATCCCAAAAAAATTGTATGATGATGTTCATGGACAAATGTATGATCATGTGGATGGTTTTCCCAACAAACTCGAACAGCATCTAACATTATCCTTTCTCCATCATACTTCATACAAATCATACAAATGTCCATGAATGTTGGACTGTAGATCTGGACCCATATTCATAAAACCCTGCTAGGCTTAGTTGCCTGCTAAAGTGCATAGTTTGTACAGGCCAGTGTACACAAGTAGCAGCCAACTAAGCTAGCAAGGTTTTATGAATATGGGCCCAGGTTGAGCGTAGATCGGATGAATCCGGATTCAGGTCTCATTTACGTTTAGACGAGCAATTTCAATCTGGTCGAATGTGGTTGATATCATTGAAAGTGCTCAAAGAAGTAGATGATGGAAATTGATACATTTACAGGGCAGGATGTTCATGACCTGCTTGAAATACGGTCTGACGAAAATATCCAGCGCAAGTTGGATTCTAGCTATCACAAGAATAATGTTTTTGATGACATAGCGAGGAAAATGAATGAAATGTGCGAGGAGAGGAGCTTTGACGGCAAGGCTGAGAATTCGAAAATGAAGAGGCTGAAAATGAAATACAGACAAGTGAAGACAGCCTACGACATATCAGGCCAGGCTGGGCGGAAAGCCACGTACCGTAACTTGAAGTCGGAATGCGACCAGATTAACATGCGTGTGTAAACGCTACCCAAACCTTGGGACCAAATCCAAAATGCCAAAATGACTGTTAGCACAAAAACAACTGTAGTGAGGTTGCAGGCTGATGCAGAAGGGACTCTGCAAAAGGTTGCCTCAGTGGCGCCATCAGCATGGAGAGGATCACTCGGAAAGGAGGAAG
Source organism: Notospermus geniculatus (assembly GCA_002633025.1). NCBI lineage: Eukaryota > Metazoa > Nemertea > Pilidiophora > Heteronemertea > Lineidae > Notospermus > Notospermus geniculatus. The sequence goes on along the minus strand of NMRB01002172.1, from coordinate 106,492 downwards.
TTTTGAGGGAACAATCCGAGTTTGATAGACGGTGTTCTGAGCAGTTTGATGACTTCTCTGAAGAATTCAGTGGCATATCAACTCAGAAAGTCTGTTCTGAGCAGGATGACACTGGGGATAGCTGTCGGGATGTCATCGATGAAGCACTGAGTTCCAAGGAATCTCTTTCAATGAAAGTGTGTCCTAACTCCGGGGGGAAAAATGCAAAAACTAAGCGTATCTGTGCAAGCTGTCGTTCGAGCGGTCTCTTACCGTAGATGCAGAGGTACGATATAGAAATTGGTGACCTTTTCATGTCAGGGGACAGACCGAAATGTCACCCCTCGGCCCAAAGCGGCCTCGGTCAACAATGTTTTCTCGGGGCGACATTCATGGCAGGCACCATTTTCTTAATGTAACATCCATGTCTACAAATATTGAATGTAAACAATGAAACCCTCATAGGCCGCTACATATCCTTAAGTTAGACGAGCACGCATGGTAAGGACCAAAATGTCTGCAATGGGCTAAATTCGTATTGGCATTTACATTTCAGTTGCCGAAAGATCACGTGACGCCTATAATTACGTTTCCCGGATCTGATGACGTATCATCCTGTCTGACGGAAGATGACATTGATTACCTTGTCATGGCGGAGAATATTGTTATTTGAAACCCACTCGACTTGACCCAGGCGGTTGAGTGTTTGATCTCAACTTACTATATCTTCAACATGGTTTACCACAAGAAGATCATGAACACTCTGACGTTTATTCAAAAAGTGTTTCTTGACATGAAAGATGAAACACCAATGCCAAGAAAAGTGATGTCATTGCTGGTGAAGTTATCCGCCAAGAAGTGAACACTCCACTATGGATGTTCTCAATATCTTGGGTATCAGTGTTAGTCAACACGATGCTATTTGCCATGGTGTCAGTTGAACAGGGGCCACATACATGAAGCCATCGCAACATTGCGTTCACGCACATCTATTGTACAACTTAACTAAGGCAGTCAGTGAACAATAGGGCATGTGCAGCCAAACAATAGATTTGCGTGAACGCAAAGTTGTGAAGGCTTCGTAAATGTGGCCCCCGGGGTCCATACCGATGTTTCCCGGCGCCTATTTGTCCCAGTATCTATGTGTACCGGTACCGATATATGAATCCCAAGTTGCTCGAAGTGAGACATGTAAGAAGTCTGTGTTATTGATTGGATTCTCCCAGCTGAAAGAGATGAACGAGAAGTGGCTGCCAAGTGACTTTGAAAGACTAAAACTTTAAGTGCCATGAAAATACATTTTGACCCGCTTGCTCAACAGTCTCAGATGAAGTTGTTTTTTTCTATTTTTGTCAGGGGGCACTTGAAGACCTCGTCTTCAAGCCAAAAAGGACTCTTACAACCCGATGGCTCTCTCATGACCACGCCTGCAGCACCATGAGGCAGATAATAGCTAGTGTCCTCATAAGTCTGCAAAGAGAATGTGAAGAGCGCAACGATCCAAAGGCAATTGGATTGTACAAGTCAGTGTTATGTGATTTCCACTGGGTTTTTTTTTCATCGTGTGTTCATTGATGCCAAGACAGATAAACGCATGCTCGTTCCAGGTCCAGCCATGATCCACATCACCAGAGTTACAGAGGATTATGATGACATATGCCTTGTAAGATTCGACAGCACTCATTAGGAAATCTTTGCCCCAGGAATTTTGTTGAAAAAATACAGAGCCCTCTATTGCCCGATTATGAAGCGAATCTTTTCAAACTCAGTCGAGCATGTCGAGCGTGAGCCGTTTGGCACACTTGAGTTCCCAGTCTGCTTTAATCGCTCTGGCTGTTGAATTTCGAGCCTCCCTCCCTGTGGTAGCCAACATGATCACCTGGGCATAATCACTCAAAATGGTCTATTCTACAGTTCCCATGGCATCATCATCAAACATCATCGTAATGATTCGAAAGCTAACTAACATCAGAATTCATGTCTAACTTATGAATAAAATCCATCTGCAGAAAGTTGAGTTATTAGCCAAAAATTGCCTCAAGATTTGCCGAAATTCTAACCAAGATGGCGGCCGTAGGCGTACTGCTAAAATCCACTCAAAATTTGCAGGGATTTTCCTTCTCACACAGCTCAAATCACATTTCTAATCGCAACCAATGTTTTCTGGGAACTCATCAGGCCTATTCCTATCATTGACTCAATCCAACTCTTCATAGATTTTCACCAAACCGCTCAAATGATGCCGTAGCCGGCTTCACGACCTTTCTACACAGATTCCAATGTAAAATGAACACTGTAGTGTACACAATACACTACGTTACACCGGCCCAAGCCAGCTGAAGACAGAGTGGGGATGGAAATGAATGGCTCAACAGCCGTTGCGTTATTCCTGTCGCAAATTTACCTCTCCAAAATCATTATTTCTTGGCGTATTTTAAAATTTAAAAGAAGTATTTGATATAGAAAAGAATTTGCAGTTCGACTGTATGACTTTGAGAAGTGCCCCGATTTTATTTTCATGATTTGTTGCTTTTAGCCAAGTTAAAGAGAGAGCACTTGTGTTGACTATGTAAACAACCCAGCCCACTAATCCGCCGTTAATTATACCCCGATTTGCGCCGCAGATCGGGTTATGAACGGCATTTTGCTCCTAAGGCAAGAAATCGTAATGCTGCCATTTTGGCAGCGCCAAAGGAGAGCTTGGGGTACTGATGATGAAAGTGCATTGATTGAGGGCTTTAAGAAATGCCCGAGTTCCCAGCATCCATTTGAGATGTCACATGCATACGAATAAGAAAGAAAACATCAGGCGGAAAATAGCTGGCAAGTCAGCGTATGGTGGCCCCCGTGGAGAGGGAAGAGATCGTGGAGATGGCGGCGGTAAAAAGCCTTCCGTTAAAGATACAATTTTTGGGTGCCAAGAAAACTGTGGTAGCCACTTCATACGACGATCTCCTTCAGAAAGCTTGTAAGAAATTTGAAATAACAATGGAAAGCTGCACTTAGAAGACAGGAGTGAGATCGATGAGGCCTACTACCCGTACCTCAAGGCTAATGAACTGCTGATGTTGCGAGACGATATTTTGCCCATGGAAGACGTCAAATACATGGGAGTGGCGGTAGATTCTGAAGACAGGGGTCCCCGCCAGGTGGCCAGAACTGAGATGGCAAGAGGCACGGCACTGGAGGCAGCTAAATTGAAGGTAAACGAGACATACCAGAGACTGACCAACAGAAAGCTGTTTTTGGGATGGGACCTTACAAACTTGCCCTACCTCCTCCCTTCTTCTTGTTTCCACCACCACTTGGCTGGATATAATTCCTGGACAACGGAAGGTTCATTCAAAGAAAGTTATTGGGCACTGTGACCCAGATTCCTTGCCTGTGGCTACTAGGTCAGCTGTTGACAACAGGCTCCCACTGAAAGAAATGTCAATCTTCATTCTGGAGAGTAGTATCATCTGGATGCAGCTCCAAATATTAACAAACGTCTGGAGGGAAGGCAAGCTCCTGGAAGGCTCCAGAAACAAGTTCAGAGACGCCACCTCCGGCTGGGGAACCCTTTCCAGATGTGATGAGCAGGGCGGCGACACACCAATCGAGCAATTTAGCCCCTTTCCCGATAAAGAATCAAATAGTCTGATTGTGGATACGAAAATTCTGGGTGAAAAAATAATAATGATAAGGCCTACCGGTACATATTTTTTCACCCAGTTTTGGAGGACAGAGGTCCTCTTTCTGGTTAGGCCTTTGTCTTCCATTTCTGCTTCCTGGCTACTTCTCCTGTTTGGTCAATACACATTTATTGAGGATAGTTAACGCCCCATCCACACATTATTGGCATATCTATTTGTGTTCAAATTTGTCCGGGTTTGGAATTTCAAGGCTGTGAAGTTGCTGTTTTTCTAGATTCTATGGATTTTACTTGCATGTTTTTTTTGTCAGTGGCGGATCCAAGGGGGGCGTGCCCGGCGCACGCCGGCCCTCCGTTCAGCCGCCGAGGAGCAAAAATTTTGGAAGGCATAAAATCAGACCCCTGATTTTCAGTAAAAAGAAAGTTCAATTTGGCCTGCCCAGGTGCCAGGAAATCGCGTTTCCGGCACTTTTACCCAAAAATTTTCGGCGCTTCGCGCCTTTGGGGCTCAGGGGTAATGGGGGTTGCCCATTCCACGCCCCCCGATCGACAACTCCTGGATCCGCCACTGCATGTCACACTGTACTGCAGAAATGAGACTACTTTGGAAAGGAACTGGTCTGGTTGCAATCAGTAGTAGACGATGAGAAGACGACGTTTGGAATGGAGCCGTTGGAGGTTTTCAGCACAAGAAGTTTAATCCTTCATATTGGCTGTCAGTCAAAATTACAGACTCCAACGGTACTTCGGAAGGTAAAGCTCACGAAGGTGGCCCAAATAAAGAATTTCTAAGGCTTGTCATGAAGCACCTAAGGAACTCAAACGACATCTTTGAAGGGCGCATCCATGCCAAAACTCTGAAATACTCTAGTTCACGTCGAGAAAGTAAGTACTGGTAACTGTACTCTATAAATGGGAATGACGAATTCGAAAGCTTCAGTGGTATGCAATCATCCGACAAGTCATGGAGCAAGTTACTTCTGCACCATCGGAATGCCCCTGGTACTGCATGTTGTGCTCTGCCCGAGCGAAGGCCAGAGCCAACGCTGTAAAGCATATTCAACGATTTCACCCTTGCAAGCAGCGGGAACCGTTGAATAGAATCTTCGCCGACCTATTGAAGGATTGGGATCCCTCCCAAACAAAAATGCATGTACGTCCTGCCCAAGAGACTTCGGTACGGCACACCCAGAGAGTCGGCCCACCAAAGCCACAACGAAAATTTCTACAGCCGCCCGCGATGTCAACTCCTGCACCAGCTGTTCAAGCACCCCCTGGTCAGATTGAGGATACCGATCCTCTAAATTTGTCCGATGTAATTAAGGATATTTTTGGATCTCCGGTTGCTTCGCCAACCACTGCCACCAGTAGGCCGAAGAAAACATACAGTGTAGGAAACGAACTGTCTGACGGACTGATGGCACTCACAGCTGCTATTACTCAACAGTAAAGAGGAACAATGAACTTTTGGCTACCTCGAACAACTTGACGCTTCAACTGGTAGATTTGCTCATGCGCCAGAAAACTGACAAGAAAGAACAGGAAACGAAGGATGCGGTCGAAACCCAACCACTCAAGAAGCGCCCGAGATATGATGATAGTTTCTCAATGGAAGACGAAATCGATTTGGATTTCTCGTAAATGTTTGGACTTTTATTTTGGAACATTGTCGTGGATTAATGTTGGACGTGTTGGACAGTTGTGATTCGTTCATTTGGACTGTTTTCTAATTTCATTTTCATTTATTCACTTTGGACAATATCGTGGAAGTGTGTGAATAGTATTTGTGTATCATGTTTTTTTTTGCTCACGCAACATTCGTATTGGTTTGTGAAATTTTGTAAGTATTGTAAGTATATTTTGTATTCGTGTACATGTACATTATCTTCTGTTTATCATCATCATATCATTTGTTCTCATTTCCATATTGTGTCGTCTGCTAGTTCATTATGCCTATTGTCCTCATTTACACTATGCTCTCCCATTTTTGAAGTGCTATTTTTTCGACAATAAATATAGGTCAGTTAGTTAAACGCCCACTTTTATGGAAACTAACTGGTCTTCCTCTCATTCTTTTCTGTGTATTTTCCCAATTTCGAGCCGTTAAGTTAAGAGTCCCTGAAAATTTGGTGCCGAAACCCGGGAATTAAGGAACATTCATTTCGTTACACCGGGATTTAAGGAACATTCGTCTTCGTAACACAGGGATTTAAAGTGATTTTCTGGGAAAATGCCATCGAAAAAGAATAGAAGGAAGGAAGAACTGGCGAGCGATCCAACAATTGACGCTATTCGTAAGTCTCGGGCAGGGGCGCGAGGGTGGTTCACTCGAGCGGAGAACGCCCTCAAGGAGGGGTGTACCCAAGCGCGCACTGAAGGTGCGGACCCTTCAATGAACAGGGTGATTCTCCAGGATGCCCTGGGTGAATTTGATAAGCGACTGAACTCTGTTCAGCAAATTCAGTCAGAGTATGAACATTCATTGGATATAATCGAACTTGATGCCGCCATTGAAGAGGCCTATGCGTTCATCTCGAAGGCAAAACGAGCCAAGCAGGAGGCTACCTTCCTACTTGATAAGATTGACGCTGAAATTCGAGGTGAAAACTCGGTGGCGAATGGCAACGATGACGGAAGCAGTTCCAGTGGTCATAGCAGTTCTACTGGTTCGAAATCCAAGGGTAGTGTGAAGTTACCTAGACTGGAACTTTCCAAATTCACTGGAGTAATTACCGCTGAAAGGGTAAATGTCGTCCTGGGTATATACAAAGATTACCCAGGATCTCAATCTTCACTAAANCTACACTCAACAAGTACCGCGGCGCGAGACCGCGAGTTCTTTCCACGGGATTTCTAAATAGGACTCGTTCCTAGGAAGAGATTGCGGAAGCTGGGTGATGCTCGGCTACCGAAACTACACCCAGGGTGTTGTTTTAGTGAAGATTGATATCCTGGGTAATCTTTGTATATACCCAGGACGACATTTACCCTTTCAGCGTAATTACCGACTGGGTGGTAATCAAGTGGGTGGTTTCACATGAGAGCAATGAATGTAGTTTAAACAGCATAAGTAATGGGTCGGCTTTGAGGACTGACTTGGTGTTCCCCACCGTGGTTATTTGGGACATACACTAATCATGGTATGCTCTGCAACGCGACGTTGCCGTCTGCAATTTAGAATGTTGAGTTCTCACGCTCATGTTCTATTTCCAGATATCGTGACAACGCGCACGCACGAATGCTTGACCTGCCACAGAAAAGGCATGCCAGATGTATTGATCCAACATGTGTTGGATGACCATCTCCAGCCGAAGGGATGTCCCTTCGTTTGTGTGCTGGATGGTGAGCGATTTAAAAGTCGCGCTGCAGCCCNGACAAAGGCAGTGATAATTAGTTCCTCTGTCCAACAACAGAGGGTAGATGTGACAATTGGCGTGAAGGGGGTGGAATTACCCCGGGTGTGGAATGGCCCCCCAGCCCCCTACAGACGGTAAGCACAAGAGCCAACTGTACAAATGCACCGGGCCCCCTAGGCCGAGGTTAATGTTTACCACTTCTGAGTCGTGGCCGAAATTCGCAGGATGTCAATTGAAAAAATTAACTTCCAAATTCAAGTGCCGTGGGATGGGACGCAGCGATAACCCAGATATTACTGAGTCATTAGGCCATACATCCTTAAACAATTAGCCTAAATATGCTACAGATGGATGCAGCACACGAGACAATTCTTCTTACCCATTGAAAGCAGTTTTTGTGGAAAGCAACCAATTGCTTAGCTGTGGGGATGTTTTCTACGCAAGAATGAGGTCATTGCGTCGTGCAACTTACTGCTCTGATCAAACATGTTTGACTTTTTTTCCTCATTGCACGTCCCTTATGAAAATCTTCATTTTACCCATGATGGTAACTTCGAACGTTAAAGGACAGTTTACCATGGTATAATTGGCTTTCACCGTGGTAAAACTTCTTTTATCGTTCGAAATTACCATTCACCATGCTAAATGAAGAATATGTTTTTATAAGGGGTGGTGTTAAGACGCGTTGCTTTTTACCGCGTTCGGCGCAATCGCATCGCCTCGTGTGTGCGATAAAAAGCAAACATGAGCTAAAAGTGAGGAGCACCGTACTAGCACCGCACGGCGTCGCTGCAAGCGTTGTGAACGAAATTTGTTTTTTCTAACGCTATTTCAGGTTGCTTCTGGCATGAAAATAACCCGTTTGTTTTTGTCACCCGACAGTAAGTTGATGAAAATTTACCTAATTTTCATTGTTTTTTCCTTAAAACGACGAAATGTGATTCCGATAAATGCATACGTTTTGTCTCGCTATTCCTGTAGAAAAATGTACAGGTCACTTTTTCATGACACAACGTAACATTTCAAATTGCCCAATGATGTCAAAGTGGCATCAGACGGATTCTAGTACAGGTCAATTCCATGTAAATAGGGACATGACAGCCCCATTTTCAAATTGGTTATAACAGATCTTCTCTTGTCTGTAGTTCATGTATATTAAATGGGCTGTTAAAAACCAACAACATTTTTTTAAATCTTGCCCTTCGGAATTTTGGGGGGAGGGGCCAAAATAGGCCTTTATCGACCAAATTTACTTTTTTCCAATGCACAAAATGGCCATTTTATAACCAGCCCCTCTGCTGTTTATACAAATGGTATATAAAAGGTTTTTAGCTTATTTGACAGTGTATGAAGTATCTATCTATGTGTCAAATCTATATTTTATGGTTTCTTTCATATTTCTGGTCAAAAGTGCCGTTATTGAAATCGCATATCAGGAAATGTCCGTGTAACGCCCGTCACAGTTTTGACAATATGTTTCTGTAGCTCAAACAAACCTAGACAGAATTTTATGAAAATGCAAATCCAAAGTTAAGTTATTGGTAGGCTCAGAAATAAAACACCTTCAGTGATTTTCTTTGAGGGGTTATTAATATAATGGTGTGACGGGTGTTACGTGACGGGCGTTACCGCACACTTCGTGACGGGCGTTACATCCTTGAATTACCAAGATTGACTTTTAGTTTCACAAACAAATACCAGATGGCAGGGGAGTGAACCCAGTGAACTCTGGGGTTAACTAAGTGCAATGAAAGTGTCATTCAGGCCTCAGAGTCATTGTTGGGGCATTGCAAGCATGGACTGAGTGGAGCTGCCAGGGGGAGCTCTTCATGCTTCAGTTTTTTCGATTTTTTCGATTTCTTTCATCACACATGCTAATAAAATGCCAAGTAAGTATAAAAAGTTCAAAACAAAGAATGCAGATTGCAGTTTACATCAAACAAATCATGAAATGTGCAATACTATTGACAAACTGTGGCCCACATGCATGCATGACTATGACACCCAATGACCATGCCTGTAATGTATGAGTGGTTCGGTGGTTGTTGAGCCTCCATGTAGGCCTTCATGTGTAATCTACCATTGTCTGGGGCTTTAAATTCAATTTTAAGTGACCAGTTGTGGGCGCATCATATTGTGCCCTTGTACAAGTCACTAGGCCTCTGACACTTTTAAGCACAGTGGAAAGGTCCTACTTGTCAGTTAACCACTTAATGTCACAGTGGTAAAGTGAAGTCATTTTCTATGTATTCAGTCTAAATGTTCTGTTTCAGAATGGGGAAATCAGCAGCCCAACGACAGCGTGAATGTAGAGAGAGGCGCAAACAAGATCAGCAAAAGTATGCAGAATTCCAAGAGAAAGAAAGAGAACGAAACAGAAAGAGGGTCAGAAATACACAAGAAAGTGTTGAAGAAAGACGCAGACGTACCCGTGAACGAGTCGCTTTGTGTAGAGCGCGTAAGAAAGCTGAACTTAATCAGTCAACTGACAATGTTAGCAGTCCAACTCAGACTGTGAAAGCATACCAAAAACCCCAGTCTCTCGGTAAGGCAGTAGCACGAGCAAAACGCAGCCTTCCCAATAGCCCAAGAAAACGGACAGAGGTAGTCAAGCGTCTTGCAGCAGCTGAATCGCTCATCAGTGATCATCAGTCGAGACCAGCAAAAGAAATAACTGAAGCAACAAAAGAAGCCGTTTTGAAGTTCTACAACAGGGATGACATTTCGCGCCAAGCACCAGGCATGCGTGATGCTGTCATTGTCCGTTCACCTGCAGGAAAAGAGAAGATCCAGAAGCGCCATCTGGTAATGACTGTCTTGGAAGCACACAGATGTTTCCAGGAAGAAAATCCAGAATTAAAAATTGGCAAGTCAAAGTTCGCCGAATTGAGGCCAGTCCATGTCTTTAGGTGTTCGGAGACGCCACGGAATGTCTGCCTATGTCGTTACCATGAGAACATGGCCTTGTTGCTACAAGAACTCCATAAGAAGCTGCCCAATATCTTCCCTTTGTCAACAAGTGACTTTATAGAGTCCTGTGTTTGTGACACATCTGAATACCAGTGTATGTCTGGAAAATGTCTGGACTGTTCAGGGCTGAAATTGTTCCAACTCAATTTTGAAACCAGAGTTGGTGATGACAACTTGGTTGAGTTAAAATGGCACCAGTGGGAATCCTGTGATGGGAAAATGGTGAAAGTAGAAATGAAGGGCACTATTGAGCAAGCTGTTATTTCACTGAAAGAGCAGGTTCCAAAGTTCTTGACGCATGTTTTCATTAAGCGGCATCAGAGCAAAGCCTTCGAAGACCACAAATCAGAGGTCAGCGAGACCACAGAAGGTGCCATAGTGCAGTTGGATTTTTCTGAGAATTACACTGCTGAGTATCAGGATGAGATACAATCTGCACACTGGCACCAGAGGCAGATTAGTTTGTTCACTGTTGTTATTTGGTCTGCCGGCACTCTCCAGTCATTTGTCATAGTCAGTGATAATTTAGTTCATGACAAATATGCAGTATGCTGCTACCTTGGTAAAATCTTAGGCGAAGTTAGGGAGCGATACCCTGCTGTTAAGGTGGTTGACATATTTAGTGATGGTGCAGCATCGCAGTTCAAAAACAAGTATGTCTTCAGGTACCTTTGCAGTATCCATGAAAGTTTCAATATTCAGGTTAGGTGGCACTTTTTTGCAACCTCCCATGGGAAGGGAGCAGTCGATGGTGTAGGTGGCACGGTGAAAAGAGTCGTAAACAGTCAGGTCATTAGCAGACAAGGTCCCCTAGTTAAGGATGCTTCCTCCTTTGTTGAAAATGCAAAAAAAAACTGCCCAAACATTGAGTTGTTAGAAGTGTCCAAGGAGGCAACTGCGAAATATTGTAATGACAACAAACTTGATGATATCTGGGATGATATCCCAACAGTTGTTGGCACCCTGTCGCAGCACTATGTCGAACCAGTAGGCCCAAGCAGTGTTCGAGTAAAAGAATACTCTGCCAGTGAGCACGGCAGAACACATGAATTTGGCCCTCCTGTGTCTGTCAATAATGGGGTTGCTGCAGATGGTGTGCCAAATACCAGTAGTGTTGTTGTAGTCATGACAGAGTCTATCCCTGATTCAGCATCATCTGCTGTTGACCCACCCCATGATCCTCAACCTCCCAGTGCCAGTTGTTCCAGTGATGGTATGGTTGAAAATGTTGACTCAAATGCATTGCCATGTGATGATACAGACATAGTGGTTCAGGATGGTGATGAACCAGTTCATGCCCAGGTCATTATCGGTGATTTCTATCTCATAAGATTTGAGGGGAAAAAAGCTGCGCATGATTTTGTAGGCCAAGTAGTTGATCATGATGCCACGGCTGATCTCTATCAAGTGAAGTTTCTGAGAAAGCTTGGGGCATCAGGAGATGTGTTCATCTACAAAACTGGTCCCACTGGAAAGGAAGATGTGAGTTGGGTGGAGTTACCTAAGCAGTTAGTGAAAAAGCTTCCTCAGCCGAACATTGACAAAAGGAACCATGTGCACTTCATGTTTCCTGTTGACGCAGAGTAAAAAGTAGGGTAATAGCCTAAACTGTTCTGCAGTGTGGATGGTAAATACACGTGCTGGCAGGGTGGCTGTCACTGTTCATGTTGATTGTAAAATGTGCAATGGCAATTTGAATGTCCATGCCGCTTTTTAAGTATTTCGTTTACCCTGTAAATTGTACATCAAGTACATGCATTTTAAGGGTTTGAATTATAAAGTTTTACATCAGTTTAATTGTCAGAAAAGATGTTCATGTTTTCATGTTTTACAAGTTTGTGCAATAAAAAGTTGTTTTTCCTACAGTTTATATTCTTTGTTGTTCACAATAATTCACTGTAGAGAAGAGTTCAGTTTCGAGTCAAGTGCCTTGCACAAGGACACACTGCGTGGAAGGAACAGGATTATTTAACATGGCCCTTAGCTACTGTTGTAACACTCTTAGAAATGATCTATGATGAATACCTGGCACAAATAATGGCAGGAGACTGGAAATTAACATCCTATTTTGCACACTGTAACGCCCGTCACGGGCATGTAACGCCCGTCACACTGATATTAATCGTTACTACCAAAATAACATCCATTGGGTCTAATTAGCACATGGCCAATATGAATCAAGTGGTCATATACTACAAAGTCACAGATAAAGTATAACTGAAATAACTCCCAATTCACAGAGATTTAACCACATACCCACCTTCCTGGAAACCTTTGTCTTTTGTATGTAACGCCCGTCACGCATAATTACCATGTAATTAACACTACTTAAACTACCATTTTAAAAAACAAAAGTATATGACTTGACAGCTTATTGTTTAGTCATGTTGTACAACACACTGTTCAATTATTTCATTATTGTTGTGAACTGTGGTTTGAATACAAAGTTTAAAAATGTGTGCAAATGTAACGCCCGTCACAATGGAATTGACCTACAGGGGACCTTGAAGTTATAGAAAATGCAAAAAATAGCGTCCGGACCATATTGGAACCTTACGTCAGAAAATCGGGTTTGGCAAACGGACTATGTCGGGAACAAAAAATCGCCGTCCTCATTGCCTCGTGCCGCGGGCTTAACATGCTACTAATTATTACTTACTTATACACACGTTGCCTGTTTCCTTGGTGCCAATCTGACAGGTGTTCGCTGGAGGAGGTTGTGCAGCTGACAGTACCTGCACCTCTGGCCTGGGGGGACCAATGTTTACATTACCACCGGCACCTGAATACAGAACAGTTCGCAGAGATCAATATTACAAAAATATATTCCCTCTGGAATCGAGGTCAGTTATATTTTCGACGATTCATTAAGAGCCATATTCTGAGAGAGTGGCACTTTTTAGGTAGTATGTAAACATTGAAACGTTTCAAAAGAAACGGGCCAAATGAAACGACCCAAAAAAACATGCTAAATCTCAAGTTGCATGACAGAAACGGTGTAATTTTGTTATTTCCAGTTCATTTTTGGCACTTTCATGGCATAATAGCATTAAAATCTGTCAAAACACACGTCTCCCGTTCAAAACACGTGTGTTGTTATTGTTTACATGACACCATGCTTCCCATTCATTCAATGTTCAAGGTCTCCGATCCCATATATGGAAGTCGTCGATTCAGAAATTCTCTATGCGATTATTAATTACCTTTTATCATATACTTTCTCTATATGTCACTCGCCATGGTTATTTTTTGTGAGGAATTTGTGTGAGGCCTCAAAATGTCTTCAAAATATATCGTTTTTGATATTGGGCAAAGTTTGTAACACAATGTGCATGCGAGTTGTGAATAGATAATAAGCCATGAGCATTCCAACCAATTAGCGTACTCCG
>NMRB01002172.1:9595-44622 GCA_002633025.1 Notospermus geniculatus | reverse complement strand
TTTTAACAAAAAATTCAGACATATAACTTTATCCCTATGGCGAGCAATTAAAATTAAGGAATATTAGCCATAATAGGAGCAGTCAGCTGCGCATATAATTGCCAACAGATGGCAGCAAAGTCGTAGCGGACCAATGTACAGGAAAATCTACGTGATTGCTGCTCGATCGATAATGACTGGGTCCGTTAGATGCATTGAATTGGGCCGTAGTGACACGTAGTGGTCAACTCGCTGACAGCTTCTATTGAAATGATTTATGAGGGTGGACATGCCGGCATTGCATTTTTCACTATGTCAATTCCAATTCCAATTCATCAGCAATTTGTACTGGGATATAGCTAGGCCTACATGTTTGATTTTTTTAGTTTATACCCATATATGATCCATATGATGCAGGACATTAAATATCACCATCTTCGATAATCGAAGGCCGATCTGCTCTCCACTGCGTTACATCGCACATCACCCTTCCAGAAATAGACCAGTCGGCGGCGTATCTTGGCATGATGCCAACTTTACCGGTCGACCAATCATATTACACTTTATATCGGGTCTTCGGCTACCACTATTTGTTCCACGATTCAAATTTTACAACACCAATTCTGATTGGCCTCTTCTTCTCGAGGCAGCACATACGCCGTGGACTGGTCACTTTCTCGAAGGGTGATGTGCGATGTAACGTAGTGGTGAGCAGATCGGCCTTCGATTATCGAAGATACGAATATCACTGGCCTACTATGACAGTTGTCGAGGTTATGACCGGTAAAGGATGTTCCAATGTTTGTAATTTGAAAGTCTGAAGTTCATTTTTCCCGGCATAGCATTTTTTGACAAACATTCTAAATTGTTTCACTGTAACAAAACCAGTGCATGTAGGCTGATGAAATTTACTGTAATGATACTAGATGACAATCATTTTGTCAGGTGTACAAAATTTCCATTGAAGTCCCCTGAAAACTAATTAAGTTACTGGAATTTGAATTTAGTCCAGTTTTTTTGCCACCCGATAGAAGACCCTGGTGAAAGTTCAGTGTCGATGACACATATCTTCCTACCATGCATAAGGCCAGAGGTGTGACCGTGGTTTGGACCTGGGACCTTACACCTACTGATATCTGAATATGCAGTTAAAGATAATATATCACGACTTCATTGTTTACATTCAATGTTTGTAAACATGGATGTTTACATTATGTTATTTTGGACTTTTGGGACATGCCAACCCACCAAAATGAATACTTTTGGAATCAACAGAATTTCTAGAGGGGCATGCCACCAACAATTTGCTCATAAGACAAAGAAAGCCTGGACATAAACAAACAAAATGTAAATAAACAATGAATTTCGTGGCCCGCGAAAATATCCGTGATATATTATCTTTAAAATCTGGCCAGTCTGGGCACTTACTGAGGGGTATGGTGTCACCATTCATCGGATGAAAAAAGGAGTTCACAGACAAATTACTGTAAAGCAGGAAAATTTCGCGTGCAGGAAATTCTCACGAATTTCACGAGAGTGAATGAGTCGCGAAAATTTCCTGTCGTGAATATAAATGCAGGCAAGTGATAAATATGGTCCGTGAAAGAAAACTGAAAAAATAGTGCCAATGGCACTGTGCCCGCTTGGCTTTTTAGCACAGTGGTGGAAAGCATAAGCCATATCAGAATCCCATACAAGTCATCTTTGACGATATCTGTGACCAAAGCATACATAGCAGATTTTGTGAGTTTGGTTTTGGCCTCCTGGTGGCAAAGTCAAGAATTAGATTTCACCAAAATGTCATCAGGAAGTCACCACAACCTAGAGGTAAATACATACAAAGGTTCAATACAATAGCTCAAACGATTATCAAAATATAGCCCTTTGAAGTTTTTCACAAAACGCCCCCTACCTACCAAAATAGGAATCGCATCGCACCCAAAATCGAACTTGACCTAGATTTTTTGGTCATACACACCTGTATGCAATATGAAAAAGATCCTTCAAAAACTGAAGGCGCTATCCATCTGACAAGGAAAAATTTGATATTTTCATTTTGGCCCCCTAGTGGCAAAGTCAAGAATCAGATTGCGCCGAAACTTCGTGTGCAAGTCACCACGAACTAGAGGTACATACATACAAAGTTTCATCGCGATAGCTCAAGCCATTCTCAAAATACAGGCCTTTGAATTTTTTCACAAAACGCCCCCTACTGGCCAAAGTAGGAATCGCATCGCACCCAAAATCGAACTTGACCTAGATTTTGTGGTCATACACACCCATATGCAATATGAAAATGATCCGTCAAAAACTGAAGGCGCTATCCATCTGACAAGGGAAAAGTTTACGCACGCACGCACGCACGCACGACAGACCACCACTAAAGGCGCCAAGCACAGCATAAGCCCTTTTGGCCTATGGGCCAAGCGGGCTAAAAAAATAGCAGAGACTCGCGAAAATATCCTGCAGCGAATACGTCTATAAATTTTGATTCGCGAAAATTTCCAGCCGCAAAATTATCTTGCTTTACAGTATCAACTGATGATAAATCAGAAAATCCGAACTGATTATAACAGGTCTTATAAAGGCAGGACATCAGTTGAATCCGGATATCCCGGACTTCAATTGTAGTGGAGACATGATTCGTTTTTTTTACCCGAAGTTAAAACTGAACACTGAATTCCTTTGTTCTGTGCATACTAATGCACTTGAAACACAAAAACTAAGCATTATTATTACCGGTAATTATACCGTGACACTTAAAAACCATATTTAAGAGAAAATGAGTGAATTACTCTAAAAATGTAATGATATGGAAGAATATATACATGCGTTAAAGGGACCCTATACGCAGCCAGCTACCAGACTCATATCAATGCAGTCACTTCATCATAGGTGGCGCTACTAGCGCCACCTATGATACACTGCTAGCACCTGACAACCTACGCATTTGGGCTCAAATGTTGATGTTTAGAGTACCGGTATTTTTCTTGCAATTGTCAGAGTTGGATTCCCATGCCAACCAATCAGGGTAATAAAATGCCTCTGAGCAAGCTGCCTGCAGAGTCCCTTTTACACCAAATAAGTACGCTGGCCTTGTAAAGAAGGCTGTAATTACTGACTACATCTCAAAAGTTCTCCCCACCCTCCTAAAATCCTCACAATTTATGCCAATTCATACTTCAGACGCCAGTCTCTCTGTTGATGGTGCCATCAAAATTTGCAGGACACCGGTCACCGCCTTATGCTGAAGGGCATAGACGATTTTGTCAGCATCCCACCATGGGCAGGGAATGGTCTAAGCTGCCCATTCACGATCAATATTATTGTACAATATGGGGCCCAAGATAGGGGCACGTGCTTCTGGCATGATGGGTATACGGAAGATTGGCAATAATATTGCTCATATTGTGCAACAATATTGTGTGTGCATGGGCCACTTTAAATGTTGGCCGAACACTTTTTTCTGGGGGATGACCCCCTCTCTGACTTTGCCCTCCAGACTTGATCAATTTTGCCCACTAGACCATAAAAGCTAGCTACGCCGATGTAAGTGTTTATCATGTTCACTTGACAAGTGGCAGGTTCTGGGTTTGAGTCCATCCAGCAGGGTTTCTACCTCGCTCCTCATTCACTCACACTAAGGCTGCGTTTAGCTGACATGCGGAATGTGGTATAGGGACGCGGAAACCCTGGCGGAAAGATATGTTGTAGGCCTATGCGAAAATGCATTGCATGTTCCACTTCCGCGTTCCGCAATCCGCATTCCGAGTGTCAGCTAAACGCAGCTCACAGCTGTTTGGGCCTCCATCGAAGTGAATTGATCATCCTGTTGTCAATTACTAACCGCAGTTCGAGTAATACCGCCTCACGTTCTGAGACTTATATAAGAACAAGGTGCAGGTCTTGAATTCCTGTACAAAATGAGCGCACAAAAAACAGAAAATTCACAAACGTGATCGAGTTTGTATGTTGATATTGTGGATTGGTACTTATTCAGCCATGATGCTGTATCATTCGTTTTCTACTCCGAGGATTCTTTCATGGAGAAATATGTACTTAACTTTTTTTGACCACAATATCTTCCTCACAAATGGTTATTTGGCAAATAGAAGATAGGAAAGCATGCACTGATATTTTGTCTAAAGCATGCGGTCATCAAATCAAATTTCGCATTTCTGATATATCTAATATCAGTGCACTTAGATATACAAAAGAAAGCTATGGAATTTCCATTGTGTACAAAGTTTGTTGTTTGAAATGCAAATGAGCAAGCAATGATGCAACGTTCTCGTTGCCGCATAACGATGTAAACACCTGAAGAAACACGTAAGACAGATTACTTCATCGTCAAGAACCTAAAGAGGTTATGAAACCATTTCGATGGAAGGATTCAAAAGCCCCAAACAGCCGTGAGCTTAAAGCGAATCGATAGCGGATTTTGTTTACATTTGGCTGGTGTTTGTAAACACAAAATTCAGCCAATCAAAATGCACGAAAATTTCTTTGTTGACATTCTGGAGCAGTTTGTTTACATTTTTTCCTGAAAATTCGTCCCCTTTCAAATTCTATTTCTAAATCAAATTTTTTCGCTTTCGATTCGCTTTAACACGTTGCGTGCAAGTGTATTAATGGGAATGAGACCAAAGCCCTATTGGAGGATGATACAGGGCCATATGGAATTATCATCCCCGGCTCCTCAAGTCCCGACTGGGACAGACCCTTGTGCCTTTTGTAAGGGCAATAAAAGACCCTTTCCAAGTGAGGAACACAGCATCTTGAGAGGGTACGTAAGAAGACCGGAATACACCAAAATATCGCCGACTTCACTATACTACAGTAGTGAGGCAATGTATCGTACCAATCCAATGCAAAAATGTACAATTATCAGTCTCGGGATTCGACCCATTGGATAACCTACGCATGCAAGACGGCGACCGCAGCCGGACCGCTGAAAACACCTGATGCGATGTTTCTGAAGTTGACCGTGTGTGAATTTTGAGGCTGATCTTGCCCTATTCTGCCTCGTATCCATGTAACATACCATAGCTAGTGTTTTCGATAGTATTTCAGTGTATTACCAGCAGATTCTGGTGTATTCCATTCTTCTTATGAACCGAGCTTGAGACAGCCTCTTTCATACACAATATCCAAAGAGAGAAAACGCACAAAAGTCAACACAACGTATAATAATAAATAGGGAAGTCAACTTCCAGAATTTAGCAAGTTTTCAACCGGGGTCTTCTTCAGGCTGGCACTTTTCCACACTAGATTTCAGAAAAGACTCTTCTGAAATAGTGTGGAAAAGTGCCAGCCTGAAGACGACCCCGGTTGGGGTCGAAAACTTGCTAAATTCTGGAAGTTGACTTCCTATTTATTTTCATACACAATACATGGGACATTCACACTTGTTGACAAAACAGATACCCCGGTACCTGATGGTCACCTAAAATGACTATTTCTTGGGCAATACGATAAACAAACTCTAAAGCAAGCTGACTGACTCCTTTCACAGCTAATGCCTGGTACAACAAGAAGGTATGAACAAATCACATAAAAGTCAAGAGCCAGTAGTGCCTGGTGTGGAACTCCCCTATTTTGCTATCTCACTATCATTGGCAGTACAAAATATGAATGGAAGTTTTTCGCTTTAAGCTAATGGTACCTTTAACCAAATGGAAAATGCATTGAAGTTAATTGTACCATTAGTCTAAAGTCACTTTATGAAACTGGCCCACCCCTTCTCTTACTTTGTCAGCTAATTAATTGCAACAATTACAGGTATTAACAGTGAAGTACTGGTACATTTTCAGTTCTCCAATTCCTTTATAGATGGCACCACGCTCGATATCCTTCTGACAACCTGGCTTCAGAAGTTTATATCAGCAGAGACTAGACAAATTTTTTTACACATCAGCAAAATAACTCGTCTTATTCCATTTCATTTTATATCAATCAGGATTTCACGACAATTTCTACACAAGTCAAACAATATGCCAAAGACGAGTCTTACAGCTTGATATATAGACTGGCCTATAATTAATGACAAAACCACATAATTTTGATTTTAAAAAATTTGATCGATGACCAATCACGTGTTCACAGAACAAAGCTGTTTGTACATCTTCCAATAGCAGGGGTTCGGTCAATCTCGTACCCAGAGATTAGTTATGCTCAGCCGAGGTTGACAGTCGCTACACTAATCTCTGGAGACGGCTACGGACTACTTTGGGGTTTCCTCAGGCAAGTGTGTTACACATGGCGCATGAATATATACCGGTACCGGTACTAATTTTTTACTGTTTCACCCGAAGTTTAAAATGGTGCGCCAAGTAGTGCTTTGTTTTTTCCTTAATAAAAACAACAGATCTTCATAAAAACCTTCCTAAGGCCATTTTTGTGTGTAACATGTTATACTCAAATTATTTCAATGCATCTGCGGTCTAAAATCGGTCACTAAAATTGCACGAGGCCACAAATCACACTTAAGGTGTGAAATAGCCAGCCGTCTCCAGAGATTAGTGGAGCGACATACAACCTCAGCCCGAGCGTAACTAATCTCTGGGTACGAGATTGGGGGTTTGGTCTCACTTCTCTTCATACGGCTCGCACACGAAAGTGAGAGTTGGTGAAGAGGAACAAGGTACAGTACAGATCACAAGTGACATCCCTAAATTCGCATAAGTTACAAGTAACTACGAGCTGTGTTACACGTAATTTATTCGTAACTCAGGGTCTTGCATCTGCCTAACCTTCGCGTAACTTAAGGCAAGGTACACACAGACTAGACTAACATAATAACAAATGCACGAAAAATACCGATTTTTCACTGTACAATGTACAGCTAAGACATTTTTCCTGATCTGCTGCCCACAGTTGGAATGATCGGTGTAATAGTACCTAATGCCCCCGACATGTGATATTCCCCAACATTCCACAACAACACATTTACGGATTAAAAAGTGGCACATTCATTTGGACTAGAGAGACCAAGACCTTAACAATGTGGTAAACAATGCAGGGGGACATCAGCTGGGCCCATATTCATAAAACCTTGTGAACTTAGTTGGTTCTAGTTATGTACATTGGCCTGTACTAACTGGCCAATTTAGCCTTGGAGGGTTTTATGAATATGGGCCCAGGAAGTCGGGGCCATATATTCTACCACACCGGTCTTCAGCAGCGCAGACAAACTCGTCCCCAGTGGGTTTACGTTCCTACAACACCACTGGAAAGGGCTGACGACTTCAGGAATACTGCGCATGCGCGATATGCTAATTTTGAGGCGAATCACACCGAAGCTGGTTTGATGTTCCCAACTAAACTATTCGTTTGAAAATGCTCTAATACTCAAACAACTTCGTGGTTTGGGTGTATTATATGGCTTTTTAGGCATATATGCTACTTCTCAGTCATCGAAGAACGAAAAATAGTGCCAATGGCACTGTGCCCGCTTGGCTTTTTAGCACAGTGGTGGAAGGCATAAGCCATATCAGAATCATACAAGCCATATTTGACAATATCTGCCATTCTCGTAATTTCGGACAAACTTTGATGTCTGTGAGCTTGAAAAGTAGGTCAAATAAAAAACTCTAGCAGTATGTTATATTTCCTTGTTAGATATACCTATAATAAAAAATCTATGAAGTTCCGTTGCTTTGTTCAGGAGAAACAGCAGGTTTTGTGAGTTTGGTTTAGGCCACCTGGTGGCAAAGTCAAGAATTAGATTTCACCGAAATTTCGTCAGGAAGTCACTACAAGCTAGAGGTAAATACATACAAAGTTTCAACACAATAGCTCGAACGATTATCAAAATATAGCCCTTTTAAGTTTTTCACAAAACGCCCCCTACCTACCGAAATAGGAATCGCATCGCACCCAAAATCGAACTTGATCTAAATTTTGAGGACATACACACCTGTGTGCAATATGAAAATGATCCCTCAAAAACTGAAGGCGCTATCCATCTGACAAGGAAAAATTTGATATTTTCGTTTTGGCCCCCTAGTGGCAAAGATAAGAATCAGACTGCGCCAAAATTTCGTGTGCAAGTCACCACAGACTAGAGGTACATACATACAAAGTTTCATCACGATAGCTCAAGCCATTCTCAAAATACAGGCCTTTGAATTTTTTCACAAAACGCCCCCTACTGGCCAAAGTAGAAATCGCATCGCACCCAAAATCGAACTTGACCTAGATTTTGTGGTCATACACACCCATATGCAAAATGAAAATGATCCGTCAAAAACTGAAGGCGCTATCCATCTGACAAGGGAAAAGTTTACGGACGCACGCACGCACGCACGCACGCACGACAGACCACCACTAAAGGCGCCAAGCACAGCATAAGCCCTTTTGGCCTATGGGCCAAGCGGGCTAAAAATTGTGTGAAACAAACATTTTGGCACGCTGACCAGAAATTTTGGTCAGGTCGCAGCCCTTGCCAGAGATATCCTCGGATGAGGTAGATCTGGGTACGAGATTGCAGCGCAGCTTGTTTCTACACCAATATAGATCACCCGGTAATGGTTCAAGGCTGATCAAGCCATATCATGTCTGAGCATAAAAATGTTCTAGTATAGGCCCGTTCAGAAGTCGACCATTTCTGCGCTGAGGGTAAATAGAAAGGGGAAAATGCATTAAGTTTTGACGGAAATTGCAGAAGTAACTGTCAAAAGTGCTTGAAATTTGGCGGAAATGTGGTGATTGCCAAACCATTGAGAATTTTGTGAGAAAAAAATAGGGTGTGACCAATAAATTTTTCAAGAAATTGGTGATTTTCTACACGTGAACAAAACAGGTGGATTAACTGACACTTTAAACCTTCTATTGTTCAGCTGAGAAAAATGCAGAAATCTTCAAAAATTGATCGATGACACCCAATTTTTTTCACACATTTCTCAATGAATTGCCCCTCATAACATGTCTGCCAAATTTCAAGCGTTTCTGACGGTTATTTCTGCAATTTCTGGCCGAACTAAATGCATTTTCCCATTTGTTTTCACCCTCAGCACTGAAATGACTTTCGAAAGGGGCATATTGAAACCAGCCATCGTGCTAAAAACAGCCGTTTAAACTGTGGGTGGCAATGAGGGAAAAGTCCTAGCTCAAAGTGTACTGTCTTCAATACAAAAGGAGAGATAGCAGGAGTTAACGACATGCAGGCCTGCTGACACCACACAAGCAGAGATTTATGGATGTTCCCTGCCTGTTGTCATGGATACAACATCAGAATGCTTCAGGAAATCAATCCTGGATCAATCAGATGACAGAACTATATATATGGCGTGTCTGACTGGAAAACTGATCAGCTGCAATGTAAAACTGGAGTAAGATATCTTAAGAAAGCACCCAAAATATGTCGGGTGAAAATTTTGCCGACAACCCTTCAGGTTTTCACAAGACAGGCACTGAGGGATGCATGCTAACATGTTATCAACTTGTTTTACATTGTATGTCCTGACTTGCAATCCGGCGCAGATCCAGAGGGGGGCGCACCGGGCACGCGCCTCCCCTTTTGGCCAACAAATCTGTAAAATCGACCGTGAAATTCTGGAATTGGGCTCAAATTTCAATGTTCCTAGCACAGGGCGCCAAATCCTAGATCCGCCCCTGGCAATGACCATGATATGATAGCTCTACCAGTTCTAAGCCTGGAAGAATGTATTGATATGATTGGCCATGAACACATGATATTCTGCACGGTATTAACACAGCGGTAAGCTTCATGAAGCAATGGGGATGGCGCAAATTTTTTATCCCGACAGGTCGGCGCTGCGAGCGATGTGACCTAAAGCCCGTGTCACACTGTCCCGAAATTAGATACCCGATGGCAACACGAATATGGAATTTTGAATTTCGCGTGAAGATGGCCCCAAAGTCAACTTCGGAACCTTGCAAATTTTCGACCCCAACTGGGGTCTTCTTCAGGCTGGCATTTATCAGTAAGATTTCCAAAAGTTTCCATAATTCGTATGGCCATCGGGTGTCAACTTCGGGACAGTGTGACACGGGCTTAAACGACGTCATTTTAGGTGTTGACGTTGCGTCATGAGAAAATGACCTGTACATTTTTCTACAGAAGTAATGACACAAAAACATTGCTATTATCGCCATCATATCTCTTATTTTACCAAAAAACGTCATGAGTTTAAAAGAAAATGTCATCTACTACACAATGATGTAAGATTTACTGTCCGGTGACCAAAACAAACGGGTTAGAAAAAAGACATTTTGGTCACAACACCCGCAGCGACGCCGTGTGGTGCTGCGCGGTCCTCATTGTCAAAACATGCATATTGTGAAAAGCAGAATTTTTTGCCAATCAGCCATTATAGCATCACGGTTTGACTTCTGTGAACTAAAATCTTTTCAAGTCAGTACACTGTTATGCTACGTTCCCAGTAGTATGCGGCCCGTACGAACGTGACGATTGGCCATTCGTAGCTGATTGTGGAATATTTGTTAGTTTCACGTTTGGATACAAGCTGATGCGAGTCGATACGTTCTGATGCACTTCGATGCGATATGGTCACAATTGGTCAACATCAGGTGGCATGAATTGCACCACGACTGAAACCGTGGTCTTAAAGGAGTTAGACGCCGAAGTTGTAAACAAGCTGGTTTGTTTACAAATATGGTCGGCAAACTAGTTTTATTCCTTCGTGCAGGTGGCAGCATCCGTGATCGTTAGACTGGTTCCCGGTCCGATGCAACTCACTCACAATATTCATGTCAGTACATATCACCGACAATAGGTGGCAGCACCGCAGGCATCCGTGGATAGAGAACCAGTGAGTGAGTGTTTACAACTTCGGCGTCTAACACCTTAATCGTGGTGATCCTATCAGATCTTATCACATCTTGAGGGCAATCGCGACAATTGTGTTGATCGCAGGAAATATTTGAACCATTCAAAACTTTTCTACGATCAATACAGATTGCCATGACAGACCTCAAGATAGTGATATTGGGAACACAGCATAACCGTCCAAACTTTCCTACGATCAACACGATTGCCACGACTGACCTCAAGATCTGATAGGATCACCACGATTAAGACCATGATTTCACCCGTGGGGCGATTCGTGATAGTGGGAACGTAGCATAAATCATGCCAAAAGTACTTAGCTTTCTGCATTATCAACTGCATGATTAGTTCCGCTGGCTATGCTATTCCCCACTTCTAATAGCTACTGCCAGGACTTGCAGATGTATTTGGCTCAGCTAAACGGACCCACATGCACTTGTTGACAGGAACTTAACTCTTTCCTCGTATGTACCATACCGTATGCGATATGCACCTATTTTTCCTAGATCGGGTCACATATGGAAAATGAGAGTCTAACCCCGAGCGGCCAAAAATGATGAAATTCAGTGAAAATAATGTTGAAATTGGTTGATATCCAAAATGAAGGACAAAAAATGACACACAAAATGACAGTAGTAAAGCCATCTCCGATATTTGCAAATTGTCGACCCCGACCGGGGTCTTCCTCAGGCACTTCTAGTTGAGATCCCAGAAGTGAATGAGCTGGATCCTACATGTAATTGTGGATAGTCATAATGAAGAAACCCTTCCAATTTTTTCAGGGTTTCTTCATTTTAACTATTAATCCACAATTAGAATCAAGCTCATTCACTTTTGGGATCTCTACAAGAAAGTGCCCTGGTTGGGGTTGAAAATTTGCGAATATTGGCGACGACTTTACTTACTAGTATATTGAAATTGGCTGAGTATTACCGAAGCCACGCAGAGTAAAACACCAAGAGCAATCAAATTACAGAAAGAGTGTTGTCAACAGGTCACGACCAGTCAGTGATTATGCCAGTTTATCTGAATACAACATCACGTCATATCAAAACCCTAATGCTACAAGAGACAATTCATGCAGGCTTATAACATATAATGGGCGGAACAGCATATAACACCCAACAGAAAGCCGATAAAGTGAATACAGTACCACAGTATACAACGTTCCATGAAATGAGAATAAACCCCTAAAATATCCTGGTAGTCTGGTGCGAAATGGGCGAAATAAAAGTCCCGTGGGATTTTTTATATGAAATTTGCCGAACTATCTCGGTTTTAGAGAATGGCTCCCTCTACATGAAAAATTTTCCCGGCACTTCCGGAAATTCTTTTGACGGAAGTTACGCAGGGCCATATTTAAAGGGGGGCGAGGGGGGCAGTTGCCCCCCTGAGCCAACCAAAAAACGTGATTTTCATGCGGATTTTGGGCAAAAAACTGCAAAAAGAGGTCTTCTGCTCCCCTGAGAGGCTCCTGCCCCCCTGGACCAAAAAGTTAAATACGGCCCTGTTACGGCCGATTGAATTTTTGGAACTGACTTTATTATTGAACCCAAGAACTGAGCTTTCTACAGGAGAATGGGAACCGATGTACAACTAACTTGAATGGTAGGATTTACACCCCATGAATGTATTACGTAATTGGAAATGCTGTTTTTGTGCATTTTGACCCATTTTGTGTTAATGTACAAAAAAAGACATTTCTTATTAGATACATGTAACTACTGGAAACAATTAAAAACATGCTTGTCTGCTTCTGAGGCACCATGTTTCTATCTATTGGTAATACATGTACATTTATGGGGTGTAAATCAAACCATTCAAAAGTTAGTTGTACTTTGGTTCCCATTCTCCTATACGAAGCTCAGTTCTTGGGTCCAATGATGAATAGTCAGTTCCAAAAATTCAATCAGTCGTAACTACCATCAAAAGAATTTCCGGAAGTGCTGGGAACGTTTTTCTTGTACAGGAAGCAATTCTCTGCCAATCGAGATAGGTCGGCAAATTTCATACCAAAAATCCCACTGGATCCCATCTGGTCGCTGACTATGGTCCCCTGGCCTCGAAACGCTCCGCTATACAACTAGGAAAGGCACTAGGAAAGGCACTACCTACATGTACATGACCTATGAGATTTCTAAACCTGATTATTTCATCCTAAAGACACTGAATTCGTTTTTAGATGGGCACATGCCACATCAGTGCAGTGTGGATAAAAGGTCCTAATGTGCACGCAGGGCGCACCTGAAGGAGTTATAACAAAGTGGAGAACTGCACCTAAGCCCTATATTGATGCCCCCGTGCCGCGTTGATCAGCAATAAGATAATGATGAAGAAATTTGATAACACCTTTTTCATGATCAACACTGTATTGAGACTAGCTTTCGACCCCTACTAGGGGTTGACCGCTACAGACCTGCCGAAGACATAGCAGGGGTCAAAAGCTAGTCTCAAGAACACAAAGTTGATCATGAAAAAGGTATTTCTTCATCATTATCGAAGTGCACCTAGTAATTAGATACTGGAATTTTCCAAGAACATGCACATAACTCGAAATTTTAGCCTGTCATTCCACAAGTCTGTCACAGTGAACAGCGGAGTATGGTAGACATTCTAATGCCTCTCGAAGTACACTTCAGTTCTCCTCTAAAGGCATTCGGCCTACTTTGCTGATTTCTGGACTCTTCCTCTCCTCACCTGCCTCATGTAACTTGCGGAGTGTCACGAGTGCAGGGGACCAGTCTATCCCTACAAGAATTTTGTGACATAATATTAGCTGCGCTTCCATTACAGTTTTTATATCCAGTCTTATTAGTACAGGTGTCTATCCGCATATAAATAAGACCGGATATTTCACGGCTTGCCTTCCACTACTGGATTTGAGGTTAGTAAGTTCGGCCACAGATGGCGATACATGGAGTGAACCACATATATTGTTCTGGTAATCTTGAGCATGCGCAATGTCGCAAGTGATCTTTAGCCACCTACAGCCGAACATAATACTACAAATAGACCCGGACTTATTGCCATTCCCAGCGGCGGATCCAGAATCATGGGAAAGAGGGGGCACAGCCAGCGCACATCGTGGAAAACCTCGGTCAAATTTTAACATCTTTTCAAAATTTCGAAATTTCCCGGTCAATTTTAAAGATTTTCCACAAAATAGAGGGGGCACGGGCCGGGTGTGCCCCCCTTGGATCCGCACCTGATTCCACGAGAGAAAACACCATTGTTGACTGCCATCTAATTTAGATTTGGAGCATACTCGGCTATGCTATCTGAGCTTAATAAATCAGCACTTAATAAATACGGACATCTTGTAATGGAAGCAAAATATGTCTGGACAAATACCGTTTTTTTTCTGTAATGGGAGCGCAGCTAATACGCTCCATGAAAGCCCAAGAATTTACAGCAACAACAGTTTGTGGAAACCTGGACCAAAATGGTCGCAACTGATCATTGGAGATGATGTAGTATTAAGATCCGACAATTAAAACTACAAAGTACGCAATGTACATGTATCTTGAGGACAAGAAGTTTTTTGACACCCACTGATTCATAGTTTGATCTGCTGACAAGACTGCTTCAAAACGCCAACCACATACAAAACACATTCTGGTGACTTTAATTGATAAAATTGTCTGTAGTCATTAGGGTGGGACATATGGAGGTGGTGACCGGTGCATCTGCACTTGACGGGGGCGTTGCTGGCGGTGATCCACGTTTCCCGACATGAATGGTGGTGGTGGTTGATATGGCGGTGAATTGTCACGATCATCGTAATCGTGTTCGTCTTCCGTCGACTCGATCGGATCTTTATGATCTGAGGGAGGGGATGGTGGGATGCTTCCAGATCGGTGATACTCCGGCGGTGGCAACGGCGGTTTTTCTTCCGGCATGATGAGCGGTTTTGTCGGTGGGTCGGGCTTGTCCTCCAACTCATCAGCGAAGATGACCGGTATTCCTTTGTTGACGAACGTGTGCTTGTCGTCTCCTGAAAGCTTCCCTTTATGCTTCCTCCGATAAAGGATACACGCAATAATAGCCGCCAGAAGAATCATGGCGGCGATCACCACAGCAGGCACAATGGTCGTAATGAGTATATTATCATTACTTGTATTGGGTGATTTTTCGCCCGACTCGCCAGTCCCAGGACTAACGTCGTACGGAGTATTTTCTTCATTATTACGTACGAAGACAGTTCCTTCACCTGTGGTAACGCTCTCACCCTGCGCCTTAAAATTCAAACCCTTACACGCACCAAGGGCACGAGCACCAGCAGTTTTGATACGATATGGGCGCATTTTATCAACAAACGACTGAGTCAAGGTCTTTTTGTCGGTTATGATGGAGGATAAGAGTTGATTTATTTCCAGAGCAGGACAAGGCGATATTGGAACACTCATGTTAGTCCAGGAGAAAATGGTTGATCCGGGCCTAAGGCTGGTAATAACAATATTATCAGTGTTACTGTCGCCATAAACACGTGCTATCTTGTCGACGACCATAACGCTGTTGATGACGTTATCTCTAAAGATGTTGTAATCGAAATCGATAGTAATCATGAACTCATGATTTATTTTTGTGATTTGCGGCATACGTTTAATAACCACCTGGAGTGGCGTTCTTGCAATTTTACCACCACTATCAATAGCAGCCAGTTCATAGTTGAATTCCAACTTCCTCGGCCGGTTACGACCTGATTTTGGCGGTAACAGAACACCCTGTAAAATCTGCTCCTTTTCTTTTAGCTGCAGCCAATGAGTGCGTGGGACGTTCATCTGGTCTTTTAACAACATCAGTTTCAAGTTCCTCGTATTTCCGTCTTCCTCATCGTGGAATAAATTTGCTGGAATCTTGATATTTATCATGCGGCCAAAATTCCCATCAACTCTCTTGAAAACCTTCTTGTTTGGTGCAGGTGTCTCGTTCTTCTCCGGTTCCGGCGATACCGGTGAAACGGGCGGTTTCGAAGATGGCTTGACTGTATCCTTGGATTTTGTTGGCTTGACTCGTGTCCTGGTGCTGGTCTCAGCTGGCTCCGATGTTGTTGACGGCATGAACGGGAATTGCGTGTACGTCGGAAGGTACGGTGTTGGCAGTGGTGCGGTATATGACGTCGTCGTCGCAGGGTGCTCTACTGGCATGCTTGGTTGAACGAGGATAGCAGTCCGAGAGACAGGTTGATCCGGAGACGGAGTTGTGTACGTGCTCTTACTTGATGACGGTCGGTAATCACCGCCGAACACCGTTGACGTGAACGCGACATGGGCAGTTGGTACAATCGGAGTCATGACAGCTGTCGCCATGGGACTTTTATATTTATTTCTCCGATGTCCAGGATTACGGGACTTCTTGTGCATATGCCGACCGGCAGTTTTTGTACGCTTTGAATGTTTGGTCTGGCGCGGTGACGCCATTACTGGAATGTTCCTTGAACGTACATCCTCAGTTTCACCGAAATAATCGTCAGTCTTGTCATCGGTCATTTTAGTTGGCGGCGACACCTCTTGAACAGCCGTTGCTTGAATAGCCCGTTTCTTACGTGACAGCTGAACAGACTGTGGGCGATTGTTCGTCACACTCCAACCAACTATGGGATGGCCAATAACACCAGCCATAGACCCATCACGTGCTGACGATTCAACTTTCTCCAATATGGCCATGTTTTCAGCATCGACGCTCCCACAGCCAATCTGCCAGGATAAGACTACACCTGATTTCTGACGTTCCTGGACATTTCCGGGTCCTGCCACCAGGGCGCTCTTGTCATACGCCGGCTCATCACCAAGCGGATGCAGGCGAAGGAAATCGGAACTAACAGACAAATGATTAATCATACCGTTCAGGATCTTAGCACGGTCACTTCCACTTAAACTGGACATATCTGTATCCAATATGATCTTTGCCATAGTAACAGGATCATCACTGCGACAGTTCTCCCAAACTTTTGTCCGATCTGTTATTGGTGAGTAAAGAAGCTGCTGAGGAGAGTGGTCACCTGTGACGACTACGGTAAAAAAATGCTTCACCATCCCCGACAAGGGTTCCTCAGGCACCAAGGCAATATTATGTTCCCCAAGTTCATCCACAGATGGCACTCCCTCTAGTTGATCTGTCATGGTGTTATAAGTCAACCAGGGTGGCAGGGCATCACGGCTTATTTCTTTCACCTGGAAAGACATGATAACCAAACAGGTATTAAAATCAGGATAAAATTGACACCAAAGAAGGTAATTTGTGGAAGTTCTCTGAAATCATGCACAATTATTATCAACTCGGGGTTCTCCACAGCAGACCGGGCGCTGGTGACGTCACATGGATCGGAAGCCGCTGCCACACGTGCATCCTCAGGGGGGTCAGGGGGGGGCCTCCCCCAGAAAAATTTGCAATCTAGAAGCCCTGGAATGTGATTTCCCAGCATTTCAGAATGCAAATCTAGCTCCTGTCGGTGCTTGGAAAACCTCAGTATTATTTAAAGTGAATAATTTTGACCAGGTGGCAATTTTTTTTGACTGGGCGACAGATTTTTAGACCGGGTGCTGAAATCAATCTTGCATTTTAGAACGGGCGCCGCGCCCATTCTGTTACACTACCATGTGTCCCAATAAATTATGTTGGTTACATTTCTACGACCAAATTGGATCAAATGGTTAAAGTAGGGCCTAGCATGTAACATGTAATAGACCTATCCATTTGCCCAGTTTGGTCATTCAAGCGCGAGGGCGTGGTTTAGGGTGTAGGCCAAGCCAAATCAGTCTGACTTCAGAGTGCCACTGGATCAATGCCTTTTTACACAAATGAACAGCGCACCTTCATGGTGTTGCAGTATCAAGAAACTGAGAATGCTGCTGAAGTTAGGCGACGTTTTGGAGCTCACGTTATTGCGCTCGGTCATGAACGTGAGTGGCCTCCACGTTCACCAGACCTGACACCTCTGGATTTTTGTCTCTGGGGCTACCTCAAGAACCGTGTGTTCGTGCCACAGCCAGCAGATATGCGAGAGTTGCGCGAACGGATAACAGCAGAGGTTGACGGCTTACGGCAAAACAACCTTGTTCGTGACTCCTTTCATTCCATGAGACGAAGAATCCAGAGGTGTGTTGAAATTGATGGCGCTCAGGTTGAAGGACACCACAGGATGATGTAAGAGTTGGTATGAGGAACAAAATGTAATGAACCAGTATGCCACCTGTCATTTTACTTCTTTACCGAAGAATTCATTGGTTTGGCCTTACTTCATGTCACGGTCGTCGATCACCAGTCATTGCATCACAACCAGTATTTAGGCCTCCCCTTAACCCCTTCATCCTATTTGGTGGTATAAATGTAACCAACATAATTTATTGGGACACATGGTAGTGGAGAACTTATTTCCATTAAAGGACCACGGTATTGCCACTTTTTCTCGACAGCCAGCGCCACCACGCCACTCTCCAACTCAAGCGACTAACTACGTTTTTGACGAATTGATCCGATTTACTACGTACATTTTTGTAATGCATTTTTGTATTTCGTCTTACTGCTGCTAGGTGGCTCCCTCTACGTCGGCAGTCAAATAACACATTTGAGATCCAATACCATGCTCCTTTAAAAGCTTTGGTGGAAACTGAATTCATGGCAGCCATATTTGAAGTCTGATTGGGACAAAATTGGTTATACACATACAGAGTACCTAGAACCATCATCACACCAAATTAGAACACCTAATGGAAAAATGTTGAACGTTGACCTCTGATGACCTTCAAAAGTAGGTCAAATCTGAAACCCATTACACACACCTGTGATCAGTCAGGAACTTTTGCCGCATCGGGAGGTGACCTCCAAATCGCCAAATCTCCCAATCATTGCCAATCGGGAGGTAATAACCGAATTGAGTTTTCGTACACCTCCCAATTGGGATTTCGATCTGCTCTTCCCTTTCCCTATTTTCATCAAATAACTTCCAGGGTTGGGGAAAATCAACATCAAATCAGCCAGAAAATTTACTTTAATCAGAAATGTTTTTCACACAAACCCTGATCTTTCTTTCACGTTTTCCACTGGTTATGAGCATGCGCAAATGCTTGATGTGTTGCGCAAATGCTTGATGTGTTGCACAAATCGGTTTTTAGATTTTGAACCGCCCGATCGAGACATTCTTCCTGTTCAAGCAACAACATAATATCCCGTTTCAGACGCAACCTCCCAATTGGGAGACGCCACATCCCAATCGGGAGGTGACCTCCCGATGCGGCAAACGTTCCTGACTGGTGATAAATGGAGATGTTCTATCCAGTATTTCAGGAGTTATTGCACGTTTTGTGTTTTTGAATTTGGCCACCTGCTGGCCAAGCGAAGAATTGGACGGGACCGATACTTGGTGTCTCAGGTCATCCACCCCAGAGATACACACAGTTTCAAATCAACATGGTCAATAGCCCTTGGAAGCGGTTATGATGGTGCCCTGCTAACAGAAGATGGACACCACACCATGGCAGAAGCTCACCAGGTGAACTAAAAATTGGCAGAAACATACAGACACCATAGCATTTCCTAATGCACAACAAGTACGTTTATGAAAAAAAGAGACATTCAAAGAATGCCATGTTCTCAGGGAATGACAGAAATAGGAAACTGATAACCCCAGCAGGTGAACCACTGCTATAGAAAGTACATCACCGCCAGCTCTCCCAGGAAAACATTTATCAGATTGGTATAAAATGACCATCACATAGAAGCTTTCCACTACTTGTAGGTGACTTGCCACCATTTCTTGTTGTAAATATTTGGGTTGTGTTACAAGTAGACAGAACAAGACAGCTTTGAGCTAGTACCAAACCTGGAAGTGGATGGCTTAAGTTGTTACAGCAAAGTCACAGGAAATGTCTGGTAACACGTCGTAGAACAGCCTTGCATGGTGGTCGGCCCAACATTCTTGTGCCATATTCATAAAACCTTGCTAGGCTTAGTTACTTACTAAATTATTCAGTTTGTACAGGCCTATGTATACCACTATCAACCAACTAAGCTAACAAGGTTTTATGAATATAGGCCCTGAATCTTATGCTGAGAGCAGATCGACCTTGCGACTGGAAGCAACTGAACGCAACAGTCGCTGTCGATGTGAGCGGACTGCGCACATGGAGTACGACTGGTCATTGCAGCAACAAGTGGCACAAAATCCAGTCTTACATGAGCAACTGGCGGCAGCGGTCGGCAATAGCGTTGATGGTGTGTGCACATCGGCCTGTTTGAGCAACTGATCATTGCTGCTGTTTCCAGCCAGTCGCCCACCGTTGCCGGAAAGGCCATTGCCAGTAGTTGCTTCCAGTCGAAAGGCCGATCTGCCCTCGGCATTAAGCCTGGCATACATTACACTTGCGACTAGATACAACTAGTCGCCACTGAGCTAACTGGAGACTGGGAGGATCTAACTGGAACTGGAGGCGACTGATCAGTCGCCAGAAACGGTCGATGTACGCACCCTTGCAACTACTCGCTGGAACTGAGAACTTGCCAGTTGCCGCGAGTTGCACATGTTAAACTTTCTAGCGACCAGTTGTATCCAGTTTCGTTGAGTCGTTGCAATGTACGTGGGCTGATGGATCAGTTGCTTCCAGTCGCAAGTGCGATGTACGCTAGGCTTTTTGTGGGTACTGCAATCATAAATTTCAAACTTTAATGATCCTGATGCACACCTATAAATGACTGCCTGATCTTGTCAACCTGTCATGACTGATCAGGTTGACCTCTAGAGGCCAAAGCCTTCGGTCGGTCGACGCTCCTGGTCTGTCCCAATGGGTCCAGACCACATTCAGGGAGCGCCATTTCTGTAATTCTCTGCGGCAGTTTGGTGTAGAGTGGCCTTCCCACTGACATCCGACTGGCAAAAAAACATGCAGCCTTTCAAAGCATCTTCAAAACACATTGGCGCCACCTACAAGTTGGTGTAGGAAATCTGGTCCAGTATCTGCCTTTGAAGTAGCACGGTATTTTTCCCGACAGCTTTTTGACAGCTGGCACCACCGCGCCACTCTCCAATCCAGAGACTGTACATTGTCGGTGTTCAATTGACCCGATTTACTATGTACATTTTGTAATGCATTTTTGAAGTTCGTTCTGCTGCCGCTAGGTGGCTCCCTCTACGTCGGCAGTCAAATAAGGCATTAGAGCCAATACCATGCTCCCTTAAAGGTGCACAGTATAGACAGATGGGTCATAATCGGCGAGCATAGTCTCGGTCACCATGCCGCTGTTTCGACATGTTCGAATCTGGGAATCCGTATATGAGCAGTACTGTGGAACGAAACGGCTGGCTGCGCAAGACTTCACGCAGCATTGGGGATTCCCCGAACTTCAATACAGGATAATGCTATAATGTGTGGTTCTATGGTTCTAATACATTACGCACGCCTGTAAACGAGGTTGCACTAAAATTTGGCCGAACTGAAGTCAGTGATTAGCTGTGCATACTGTGCGGCTTTAACATGTTTAACGACACGCACACGTACGTGGACAGCACTTGACCATGATTACTGCAGCCAGGCATGCAGAGTGAGGGAAAAACTAATTTATACCATAGCATGGTATATTAATCACGCATACAAGCACTGCAGTTGGTGTGGTGTGGTAATTACGTTACCCATGGCAAAAAGGATAAGATGACTGCTTCACCCAAATGTGTAGTGAAATGTTGTATTGCATTGCGAGTTCCATTGGTGCAATCAATCAGCCCTTCCAGCAGCACAATTACTGCAGTGTATTGTGCACTGGTATCGCTGAAAGGGTAAATGTCATCCTGGGTATATACAAAGATTACCCAGGATCTCAATCTTTACCAAAACAATACCCGGCCATGTCGAATTAGCGGAACCAGCGGAAACAACGGAACCAGCGGAACTTGAAGGAAAAACAATGTTTGTTTTTAAAATAATAACTGCACTGTTCAAATCGAATTGTTAGGCGCCGAAAAAACTAGGTCTACGGTAGGCCTAGGCCATGTAGGCCCACCGGTAGCTTAACCTAGACCTAGCATGCCTAGGGCCTATATTTAGGTCTCAATCCGCACATCATGACTGCAGTCGCGTGTTGCTTACCAACACCGAGTCGCGTGTTGCTTTCAGTCAACAGCTGAACGAAGCAAGGACGATTCACGTGTTCGTTCTATCGGCTGCAGACCAGGTTCCGCTGGGTTACGGTGTTTCCGCTGGTCTGCTAATTCGACATGGCCACAATACCCTGGGTGTAGTTTCGGTAGCCGAACATCACCCAGCATCCGCAATCAGTGCCTAGGAACGAGTCCTACTTAGAAATCCCATGGAATCTCGCGGTCTCATGCCGCGGTACTTGTGAGTGTAGCTGTTCATGACATTCTTCAGGCGGTCATGTGACCACGGGCGAGACAACCTTGAACCCAGGTGTCATACTACGATGCTGGGTGATGTTCGACTACCGAAAGTACACCCAGGGTATTGTTAGTGAAGATTGAGATCCTGGGTAATCTTTGTATATACCCAGGACGACATTTACCCTTTCAGCACTGGTATCATAATACACTGAGCAGAAGCAGTCACCACAGGAAAACCGCATGGGTTGATCTGTCCCTCCGTCATACTGTGTGGCGGTCTAGGAAAACCTGGTGGATGTCGCTGAATGATCAACAAGGGCTGTCAGATTGCCTGTGCATTGACTACTAGGCCTAGCTGCTGTTTACTTGTTACGTAGTACATGTCAGCTATTGAAACATACTGATTCACCAAGGCCAACACTTTCCTCAAATGTGACATCCGCCAGGTTTTCCTGGACCGCCACATACATGTATTAGGTATCCTTCACGAGGTGACGTAGACGCGGACCTACATGTACCCGATGTAAAACCAAAACTCCCCAGTGGCTAAGTTTCTCAATAGTACATGTAGTGCATTAATAATTATCAACGGAGTGTGATGTCTCTGCTTGCATGGCTTGGCCAGTTTGTGACCAAAGAGATTACTTATGCTCTAAGTCGTCCGAATCCATTTAAAGGACCACGATATTACCACTTTGTCTCAACAGCCGGTGCCACCACCCCACTCGCCAATGGGACTATCTACTGATTTACTACCACACGTATTTACTCCATGCTCCTTTAAACATGTTAGATTTTGGTGTTGTGATTGGCCATGCTACAAAATGTCCAATTACCATTTGCGGAGAAGAGTGTGGTTCAGGGGCCGGTTGCACAAAACTCATGTCAGCGCTAACATGGTGTTATCGCTAACTTTTATGTTAGATGACGTCAAAATACATTGTCATTTTACGTCATTTAACATGATGTTAGCGCTAACATCATGTCAGCACTAACATGAGTTTTGTGCAACCCAGCCCTGATCAATTCATTTGGTCAGGTAGCCAAAATCTGAAGTATGCATTATCCGGGGCTATTAGAGCAATAGACATGAGCTGACATTTCTCTCCGAAATCAGCATTGTATTCTCGTCAGTTAGCGTATGTTACAGCATTTTTATCGTGCATTATCATGATTATGGAACTGTGTCCTTTGATACCGTGCAAACCTTGATTGCAAACTGATCAAAAATCGGATGCTGACTATTAATCTATCAATTTAGATGCATACAAACAAAGTGAGTGACGTGCAAAAAGTTTTCGGTTCAACAACCCAGGCGCGGATCCAGAGGGGGGTTTGGAGGTCGTGACACCCCTGCTCGCCACCACCAATGCGACAATATGCAAAATGAAATGGTCCATGGACCATGTGCTCACTGGGTTGGACATAATAGTCTAATGACAGAGGGAGGTACATATCAGTTACGAGCAATCTGGGNCTAAAATTGCACGAGGCCACAAATCACACTTAAGGTGTGAAATAGCCAGCCGTCTCCAGAGATTAGTGGAGCGACATACAACCTCAGCCCGACATGCCCGAGCGTAACTAATCTCTGGGTACGAGATTGGGGGTTTGGTCTCACTTCTCTTCATACGGCTCGCTCAGGAAGTGAGAGTTGGTGAAGAGGAACAAGGTACAGTACAGATCACAAGTGACATCCCTAAATTCGCATAAGTTACAAGTAACTACGAGCTGTGTTACACGTAATTTATTCGTAACTCAGGGTCTTGCATCTGCCTAACCTTCGCATAACTTAAGGCAAGGTACACACAGACTAGACTAACATAATAATTAACAAATGCACGAAAAATACCGATTTTTCACTGTACAATGTACAGCTAGGACATTTTTCCTGATCTGCTGCCCACAGTTGGAATGATCGGTGTAATAGTACCTAATGCCCCCGACATGTGATATTCCCCAACATTCCACAACACATTTACGGATTAAAAAGTGGCACATTCATTTTGACTAGAGAGACCAAGACCTTAACCCTGTGGTAAACAATGCAGGGGGACATCAGCTGGGCCCATATTCATAAAACCTTGTGAACTTAGTTGGTTCTAGTTATGTACATTGGCCGGGGTCTACCCTATGTGGCCCGGGTTCTATGTGGCCCGGGTCCTATGTGGCCCGGGTTCTATGTGGCCCGGGTTCTATGTGGCCTGGGTTCTATGTGGCCCAGGTTCTATGTGGCCCGGGATATATGTGGCCCAATATGCTAATTTTGAGGCGAATCACACCGAAGCTGGTTTGATGTTCCCAACTAAACTATTCGTTTGAAAATGCTCTAATACTCAAACAACTTTGTGGTTTGGGTGTATTATATGGCTTTTTAGGCATATTTGCTACTTCTCAGTCATCGAAGAACGAAAAATTGTGTGAAACAAACATTTTGGCACGCTGACCAGAAATTTTGGTCAGGTCGCAGCCCTTGCCAGAGATATCCTCGGATGAGGTAGATCTGGGTACGAGATTGCAGCGCAGCTTGTTTCTACCAATATACATCACCCGGTAATGGTTCAAGGCTGATCAAGCCATATCATGTTTGGGCATAAAAATCTTCTGGTGTGGGCCCATTCCGAAGTCGACCATTTCTGCGCTGAAGGTAAATAGAAAGGGGAAAATGCATTAAGTTTTGACGGAAATTGCAGAAGTAACTGTCAAAAGTGCTTGAAATTTGGCGGAAATGTGGCAATTGCCAAACCATTGAGAATTGTGAGAAAAATAG
Organism: Notospermus geniculatus; assembly: GCA_002633025.1. Classification (NCBI taxonomy): domain Eukaryota; kingdom Metazoa; phylum Nemertea; class Pilidiophora; order Heteronemertea; family Lineidae; genus Notospermus; species Notospermus geniculatus. The sequence continues at coordinate 19,731 of NMRB01002172.1, read as the reverse complement.
GGTGTGATCAATAAATTTTTCAAGAAATTGGTGATTTTCTACGGTTTATTCCCACTTCGCCCCTTCCCATTTTGCCCCCTAACGGTAAATCCATTAAATACTGGTAGCTAACCCTAACCAATAGCCATTAGGGGGCGAATTGGGAAAGGGCGAAATGGGAAGACACCATTTTCTACACGTGAACAAAACAGGTGGATTAACAGACGGTTCTAACAGACACTTTAAACCGTCTATTGTTCAGTTGAAGAAAAATGCGGAAATCTTCAAAAACTGATCGGCGATGACACCCAATTTTTTTCACACATTTCTCAATGAATTGCCCCTCATAACATGTCTGCCAAACTTCAAGCGTTTCTGATGGTTATTTCTGCAATTTCTGGCCGAACTAAATGCATTTTCCCATTTGTTTTCACCCTCAGCACTGAAATGACTTGCGAAAGGGGCATATTGAAACCAGCCATCGTGCTAAAAACAGCCGTTTAAACTGTGAGTGGCAATGAGGGAAAAGTCCTACATGTAGCTCAAAGTGTACTGTCTTCAATACAAAAGGAGAGATAGCAAGAGTTAACGACATGCAGGCCTGCTGACACCACACAAGCAGAGATTTATGGATGTTCCCTGCCTGTTGTCATGGATACAACATCAGAATGCTTCAGGAAATCAATCCTGGATCAATCAGATGACAGAACTATATATATGGCGTGTCTGACTGGAAAATTGATCAGCTGCAATGTAAAACTGGAGTAAGATATCTTAAGAAAGCACCCAAAATGTGTAGTGAAAATTTTGCCGACAACCCTTCAGGTTTTAACAAGCTAGGCACTGACAATGACTGAGGGATGCATGCTAACATGTTATCAACTTGTTTTACACTGTATGTCCTGACTTGCAATCCGGCGCAGATCCAGAGGGGGGCGCACCGGGTGCGCGCCTCCCCTTTTGGCCAACAAATCTGTAAAATCGACCGTGAAATTCTGGAATTGGGCTCAAGTTTCAATGTTCCTAGCACAGGGCGCCAAATCCTAGATCCGCCCCTGGTAATGACCATGATATGATAGCTCTACCAGTTCTAAGCCTGGAAGAATGTATTGATATGAATATTGGCCATGAACACATGATATTCTGCACGGTATTAACACAGCGGTAAGCTTCATGAAGCAATGGGGATGGCGCAAATTTTTTATCCCGACAGGTCGGCGCTGCGAGCGATGTGACCTAAAGCCCATGTCACACTGTCCCGAAATTAGACACCCGATGGCAACACGAATATGGAATTTTGAATTTCGCGTGAAGATGGCCCCAAAGTCAACTTCGGAACCTTGCAAATTTTCGACCCCAACTGGGGTCTTCTTCAGGCTGGCATTTATCAGTAAGATTTCCAAAAGTTTCCATAATTCGTATGGCCATCGGGTGTCAACTTCGGGACAGTGTGACACGGGCTTAAACGACGCCATTTTAGGTGTTGACGTTGCGTCATGAGAAAATGACCTGTACATTTTTCTACAGAAGTATATGACACGTTGCTATTATCGCCATCATATCTCTTATCTTATTTTAACAAAAAACGTCATGAGTTTAAAAGAAAATGTCATCTGCTACACAATGATGTAAGATTTACTGTCCGGTGACCAAAACAAACGGGTTAGAAAAAAGACATTTTGGTCACAACGCCCGCAGCGACGCCGTGTGGTGCTGCACGGTCCTCATTGTCAAAACATGCATATTGTGAAAAGCAGAATTTTTTGCCAATCAGCCATTATAGCATCACGGTTTGACTTCTGTGAACTAAAACCTTTTCAAGTCAGTACACTGTTATGCTACGTTCCCAGTAGTATGCGGCCCGTACGAACGTGACGATTGGCCATTCGTAGCTGATTGTGGAATATTTGTTAATTTTACGTTTGGATACGAGCTGATGCGAGTCGATATCTGATGCGCTTCGATGCGATATGGTCACAATTGGTCAACATCAGGTGGCACGAATTGCGCCACGACTGAAACCGTGGTCTTAATCGTGGTGATCCTATCAGATCTTATCACATCTTGAGGGCAATCGCGACAATCGTGTTGATCGCAGGAAATATTTGAACCGTTCAAAACTTTTCTACAATCAATAAAGATTGCCATGACAGACCTCAAGATAGTGACATTGGGAACACAGCATAACCGTCCAAACTTTCCTACGATCAACACGACTGCCACGACTAACCTCAAGATCTGATAGGATCACCACGATTAAGACCATGACTTCAATCGTGGGGCGATTCGTGATAGTGGGAACGTAGCATAAATCATGCCAAAAGTACTTAGCTTTCTGCATTATCAACTGCATGATTAGTTCCGCTGGCTACGTTATTCCCCACTTCTAATAGCTACTGCCAGGACTTGCAGATGTATTTGGCTCAGCTAAACGGACCCCACATGCACTTGTTGACAGGAACTTAACTCTTTCCTCGTATGTACTATGTCGTATACGATATGCACCTATTTTTCCTAGATCGGGTCACATATGGAAAATGAGAGTCTAACCCCGAGCGGCCAAAAATGATGAAATTCAGTGAAAATAATGTTGAAATTGGTTGATATCCAAAACAGAGGACAACAAATGACACACAAAATGACAGTACAAGTACATGTAAAGTCGTCTCCGATATTTGCAAATTGTCGACCCCGACTGGGGTCTTCCTCAGGCACTTCTAGTTGAGATCCCAGAAGTGAATGAGCTGGATCCTACATGTAATTGTGGATAGTCATAATGAAGAAACCCTTCCTATTTTTTCAGGGTTTCTTCATTTTAACTATTAATCCACAATTAGAATCAAGCTCATTCACTTTTGGGATCTCTACAAGAAAGTGCCCTGGTTGGGGTTGAAAATTTGCGAATATTGGCGACGACTTTACTTACTAGTATATTGAAATTGGCTGAGTATTACCGAAGCCACGCAGAGTAAAACACCAAGAGCAATCAAATTACAGAAAGAGTGTTGTCAACAGGTCACGACCAGTCAGTGATTATGCCAGTTTATCTGAATACAACATCACGTCATATCAAAACCCTAATGCTACAAGAGACAATTCATGCAGGCTTATAACATATAATGGGCGGAACAGCATATAACACCCAACAGAAAGCCGATAAAGTGAATACAGTACCACAGTATACAACGTTCCATGAAATGAGAATAAACCCCTAAAATATCCTGGTAGTCTGGTGCGAAATGGGCGAAATAAAAGTCCCGTGGGATTTTTTATATGAAATTTGCCGAACTATCTCGGTTTTAGAGAATGGCTCCCTCTACATGAAAAATTTTCCCGGCACTTCCGGAAATTCTTTTGACGGAAGTTACGCAGGGCCGTATTTAAAGGGGGGCGAGGGGGGCAGTTGCCCCCCTGAGCCAACCAAAAAACGTGATTTTCATGCGGATTTTGGGCAAAAAACTGCAAAAAGAGGTCTTCTGCTCCCCTGAGAGGCTCCTGCCCCCCTGGACCAAAAAGTTAAATACGGCCCTGTTACGGCCGATTGAATTTTTGGAACTGACTTTATTATTGAACCCAAGAACTGAGCTTTCTACAGGAGAATGGGAACCGATGTACAACTAACTTGAATGGTAGGATTTACACCCCATGAATGTATTACGTAATTGGAAATGCTGTTTTTGTGCATTTTGACCCATTTTGTGTTAATGTACAAAAAAAGACATTTCTTATTAGATACATGTAACTACTGGAAACAATTAAAAACATGCTTGTCTGCTTCTGAGGCACCATGTTTCTATCTATTGGTAATACATGTACATTTATGGGGTGTAAATCAAACCATTCAAAAGTTAGTTGTACTTTGGTTCCCATTCTCCTATACGAAGCTCAGTTCTTGGGTCCAATGATGAATAGTCAGTTCCAAAAATTCAATCAGTCGTAACTACCATCAAAAGAATTTCCGGAAGTGCTGGGAACGTTTTTCTTGTACAGGAAGCAATTCTCTGCCAATCGAGATAGGTCGGCAAATTTCATACCAAAAATCCCACTGGATCCCATCTGGTCGCTGACTATGGTCCCCTGGCCTCGAAACGCTCCGCTATACAACTAGGAAAGGCACTAGGAAAGGCACTACCTACATGTACATGACCTATGAGATTTCTAAACCTGATTATTTCATCCTAAAGACNAGGAACCGCACTGTTGTATCACCCGCACTGGCGATTTTTGGGGCCTTTTCGCGGAAAAAAGTCGCGGGTCTTATGCCGAAAAATACGGTAAATGTAAAGTTTGAACACTGTGGGTCAAGCCGTTCATGAGTTGGATGATTTTCAGGTTACGCCACCTGGCGGCCATATTGGATGTCCGATCGTGCCGAAACTCAGTAGCTTTGAAGCTACCCCTTTAATACATGTTCATGCAAGATATGAAGACGCTCGTTGAAATAATGAAGAACTGTGACAGGTTCGTTACTTTTGCCGAACTTTGACCTCTGTGACCTTGAAAAAAAGGTCAAATGAAAAACCCGTTCTATATGTTATGTATCCTAATTAGATACACCTATGATAAAAATTTGGAGACGATCCAGTCATTAGTTCAGGAGTAATTGCACTTTTTGTGTTTTTGGTTTTGGCCACCTGGATGCCAAGCCAAGAATCGAATCGGACCGAAACTTGGTGTCATAGGTCATCTGACCTAGGGGTAATATGTACCAAGTTTCAGATCAGTAGCTCCAGCGGTTACGAAACGTGCCCTGCTAACGGACGACGACGACGACGGACTCCGCAGGACGACAAAAGCTCACGGCCGAGCTAAAAACATGCTTGTCTGCTTCTGAGACACCATTTTTCCATCTATTGGTAATACATTTATGGGGTGTATATCCAACCATTCAAAAGTTACTTGTACCTCGGTTCCCATTCTCCTGTACAAAGCTCAGTTCTTGGGTCCAATGATTAAGTCCGTTCCAAAAATTCATTCGGCCATAACTACCGTCAAAAGAATTTCCAGAAGTGCTGGGAAAGTCTTTCTTGTACAGGAAGTCAATTCTCTACCGATCGAGATAGGTCGGCAAATTTCATACCAAAAATCCCACTGGATCCCATCTGGTCCCTGACTATGGACCCCTGGCCTCGAAATGCTCCGCTGTACGAGGAAAGGCATTGTTTATCATTCCAAAGACACTGAATTCATTTTTAGATGGGCCCATGCCCATCAGTGCAGTGTGGATAAAGGGTCCTAATGTGCACGCAGGGCGCACCTGAAAGAGTCATAACGAAGTTGAGAACTGCACTTATATAGAGGTTTCCCACGTGACGTCACAGCTCAAAATGTCCGCCATTTTGGCCGTCAAATGACACATTTTGGACGTTGCCGGCAGTCATCAGACCTCTTCCACCACTGTCTACACCAAGCCGTATGAACGGTTTGCTTTGTTTTCAACACGGTTTTCACACCAGACCAACTATTTATGCTCAGAAACTGTGAGAGGTAAAGTGATTTGTTGAGTTGTATGCTCCCAGTGGTCTCTACGGGCCGCTAAACTTTTGAACCGAGAACAAGATGGCAGCCTCCATGGCTTCATTTTGACGGACAGTATGGAGGCCGTGTGACGTCAGTGGGAAACCTATATTGATGGGTGCCGTGTTGATCAGCAATAAGATAATGATGAAGAAATTTGATAACACCTAACCTTTTTCATGATCAACTTTGTATTCTTGGGAGTAGCTTTCGACCCCTACTAGGGGTTGACCGCTACAGACCTGCCGAAGACATAGCAGGGGTCAAAAGCTAGTCTCAAGAACACAAAGTTGATCATGAAAAAGGTATTTCTTCATCATTATCGAAGTGCACCTAGTAAATAGATACTGGAATTTTCCAAGAACACGCACATAACTCCAAATTTTAGCCTGTTAATCCACAAGTCTGTCACAGTGAACAGCGGAGTAGACATTCTAACGCCTCTCGAAGTACACGTCAGTTCTCCTCTAAAGGCATTCGGCCTACTTTGCTGATTTCTGGACTCTTCCTCTCCTCACTTGCCTCATGTAACTTGCGGAGTGTCACGAGTGCAGGGGACCAGTCTATCCTTACAAGAATTTTGTGACATAATATTAGCTGCGCTTCCATTACAGCTTTTATATCCAGTCTTATTAGTACCCGTGTCTATCCGCATATAAATAAGACCGGATATTTCACGGCTTGCCTTCCACTACTGGATTTGATGTTAGTAAGTTCGGCTACAGATGGCGATATGTGGAGTGAACCACATATATTGTTCTGGTAATCTTGAGCATGCGCAATGTCGCAAGCGATCTTTAGCCACCTACAGCCGAACATAATACTACAAATAGACCCGGACTTATTGCCATTCCACGAGAGAAAACACCATTGTTGATCACCATCTAATTTAGATTCGGAGTACGCTCAGCTATGCTATCTGAGCTTAATAGATCAGCACTAAATAAACACGGACATCTTGTAATGGAAGCAGAACTGAATATGCCTGGACAAATACCGGATTTTTCTGTAATGGAAGCGCAGCTAATACGCTCCATGAAAGCCCATTACAGCAACAACAGTTTGTGGAAACCTGGACCAAAATGGTCGCAGCTGATCATTGGAGATGATGTAGTATTAAAAATAACCGACAATTGAAACTACAAAGTACACAATGTACAGCTCTGGAAAAAAATGATTAGACCACCTCTGGTTGACTCAGTCATTTTCCATTAAAATAGGTCCCACAAACTCTCCAATTTGCTGCAACTTCACCAAGACAATATCAAACATAGAAATTAACTTCCCATACTGAAGAAACAATGGAGCTGCTCGAAGGACCTTGCCAAAAGTTCTGACTAAACGGAAGGACCTGAATTGCATGCATTTACTGTGTAGACGGCAGTCCACTTCACATCGCTTCTAATCAAACCTAAATTCTTCGAGCAGCATTTGTTGCATCTTGCAGAGTTAATGCTTATAATTATGATTGAAATCCTGTTTTTACAAGGTACAGTACAGGTCACAATTGACATCCCTAAATTCGCGTAAGGTATGTGTAACTTACGCAACAACTCACGAGCTAGGTTACGTGTAACTTATGAGGTGAGTTACGTGGCGAGTTACGCGAATTTCGCTGGCTACGCATTGATTTACGAGGCGAGTTACGCGATTTTGGCGAGTTTCGCAGTGAGTTACGCGAAACCAAAGCCGTGAATTACGAGTAAGTTACGCGTAACTTACGCGAAGCCGTAGGGATGTCAATTGTGACCTGTACTGTAAAAGGTACACTGTAATAAAATGTGGCACAAAAGGGTGAATAAGACTTTTTGTGGAGCCTATTTAATGAGAAATCACTGGAAATAACAGAGGTGGTCTAATATTTTTTTCCACAGCTGTATGTATCTTGAGGACAAGAAGTTTTTTGACACCCACTGATTCATAGTCTGATCTGCTGACAAGACTGCCTCAAAACACCAACCACATACAAAACACATTCTGGTGACTTAATTGATAAAATTGTCTGTAGTCATTAGGGTGGGACATATGGCGGTGGTGACCGGTGCATCTGCACTTGACGGGGGCGTTGCTGGCGGTGATCCACGTTTCCCGACATGAATGGTGGTGGTGGTTGATATGGCGGTGAATTGTCACGATCATCGTAATCGTGTTCGTCTTCCGTCGACTCGATCGGATCTTTATGATCTGAGGGAGGGGATGGTGGGATGCTTCCAGATCGGTGATACTCCGGCGGTGGCAACGGCGGTTTTTCTTCCGGCATGATGAGCGGTTTTGTCGGTGGGTCGGGCTTGTCCTCCAACTCATCAGCGAAGATGACCGGTATTCCTTTGTTGACGAACGTGTGCTTGTCGTCTCCTGAAAGCTTCCCTTTATGCTTCCTCCGATAAAGGATACACGCAATAATAGCCGCCAGAAGAATCATGGCGGCGATCACCACAGCAGGCACAATGGTCGTAATGAGTATATTATCATTACTTGTATTGGGTGATTTTTCGCCCGACTCGCCAGTCCCAGGACTAACGTCGTACGGAGTATTTTCTTCGTTATTACGTACCAAGACGGTTCCTTCACCTGTGGTAACGCTCTCACCCTGCGCCTTAAAATTCAAACCCTTACACGCACCAAGGGCACGAGCACCAGCAGTTTTGATACGATATGGGCGCATTTTATCAACAAACGACTGAGTCAAGGTCTTTTTGTCGGTTATGATGGAGGATAAGAGTTGATTTATTTCCAGAGCAGGACAAGGCGATATTGGAACACTCATGTTAGTCCAGGAGAAAATGGTTGATCCGGGCCTAAGACTGGTAATAACAATATTATCAGTGTTACTGTCGCCATAAACACGTGCTATCTTGTCGACGACCATAACGCTGTTGATGACGTTATCTCTAAAGATGTTGTAATCGAAATCGATAGTAATCATGAACTCATGATTTATTTTTGTGATTTGCGGCATACGTTTAATAACCACCTGGAGTGGCGTTCTTGCAATTTTACCACCACTATCAATAGCAGCCAGTTCATAGTTGAATTCCAACTTCCTCGGCCGGTTACGACCTGATTTTGGCGGTAACAGAACACCCTGTAAAATCTGCTCCTTTTCTTTTAGCTGCAGCCAATGAGTGCGTGGGACGTTCATCTGGTCTTTTAACAACATCAGTTTCAAGTTCCTCGTATTTCCGTCTTCCTCATCATGGAATAAATTTGCTGGAATCTTGATATTTATCATGCGGCCAAAATTCCCATCAACTCTCTTGAAAACCTTCTTGTTTGGTGCAGGTGTCTCGTTCTTCTCCGGTTCCGGCGATACCGGTGAAATGGGCGGTTTCGAAGATGGCTTGACCGTATCCTTGGATTTTGTTGGCTTGACTCGTGTCCTGGTGCTGGTCTCAGCTGGCTCCGATGTTGTTGACGGCATGAACGGGAATTGCGTGTACGTCGGAAGGTACGGTGTTGGCAGTGGTGCAGTATATGACGTTGTCGTCGCAGGGTGCTCTACTGGCATGCTTGGTTGAACGAGGATAGCAGTCCGAGAGACAGGTTGATCCGGAGACGGAGTTGTGTACGTGCTCTTACTTGATGACGGTCGGTAATCACCGCCGAACACCGTTGACGTGAACGCGACATGGGCAGTTGGTACAATCGGAGTCATGACAGCTGTCGCCATGGGACTTTTATATTTATTTCTCCGATGTCCAGGATTACGGGACTTCTTGTGCATATGCCGACCGGCAGTTTTTGTACGCTTTGAATGTTTGGTCTGGCGCGGTGACGCCATTACTGGAATGTTCCTTGAACGTACATCCTCAGTTTCACCGAAATAATCGTCAGTCTTGTCATCGGTCATTTTAGTTGGCGGCGACACCTCTTGAACAGCCGTTGCTTGAATAGCCCGTTTCTTACGTGACAGCTGAACAGACTGTGGGCGATTGTTTGTAACACTCCATCCAACCACCGGATGGCCAATAACACTAGCCATGGATCCATCACGTGCTGACGATTCAACTTTCTCCAAAATGGCCATGTTTTCAGCATCGACGCTCCCACAGCCAATCTGCCACGATAAGACTACACCTGATTTCTGACGTTCCTGAACATTTCCAGGACCTGCCACCAGGGCGCTCTTGTCATACGCCGGCTCATCACCAAGCGGGTGCAGGCGGAGAAAATCGGAACTAACAGACAAATGATTAATCATACCGTTCAGGATCTTAGCACGGTCGCTTCCACTTAAACTGGACATATCTGTATCCAATATGATCTTTGCCATAGTAACAGGATCATCACTGCGACAGTTCTCCCAAACTTTTGTCCGATCTGTTATTGGTGAGTAAAGAAGCTGCTGAGGAGAGTGGTCACCTGTGACGACTACGGTAAAAAAATGCTTCACCATCCCCGACAAGGGTTCTTCAGGCACCAAGGCAATATTATGTTCCCCAAGTTCATCCACAGATGGCACTCCCTCTAGTTGATCTGTCATGGTGTTATAAGTCAACCAGGGTGGCAGGGCATCACGGCTTATTTCTTTCACCTGGAAAGACATGATAACCAAACAGGTATTAAAATCAGGATAAAATTGACACCAAAGAAGGTAATTTGTGGAAGTTCTCTGAAATCATGCACAATTATTATCAACT